>MU225344.1:1331611-1345504 GCA_018584345.1 Thuja plicata
CATTGACAAAATAATTGAGAGATTTGGTATGGCTGATGCACATAGTGTTTCTACTCCACTTGCTCCACATTTTCATTTATCAGCTGATTTGTGTCCAAAAACACAAGAGGACATGGAATATATGGAGAACATCCCCTATAAATCAGCAGTTGGTAGCATCATGTATGCTATGGTTTCAACACGTCTCAACATTGCTCATGCAGTGGGAGTTGTGAGTAGATTCATGAGTAACCCCAGGAAGATGCATTGGGAGGCGGTTAAATGGATATTGAGGTATCTAAAAGGAACATCAAATCTTTCTTTATGTTTTGGAGGCAACAATGTACAACTGCGAGGATTTACTGACTCTGATCTAGCTGGAGATTTAGATAAACAGAGGTCTACTACTGGTTATGTCTTCATGTTTGCAGGAGCAGCCATTAGTTGGGCCTCAAGGCTGCAACATTCTATTGCCCTTTCTTCTATAGAAGCTGAGTACTTGGCTCTTTCTGAAGGTGCGAGAGAAATGATTTGGTTACAACGATTGTTTGGTGAAATAAAATACCAACAAAGCGATTATGTTATGTTTTGTGATAGTCGCAGCGCCATCTTTATGACTCATAACCATTCCTCTCATCACCGCTTTAAACATATTGATGTGCACGCTGATTTTGTTCGTCACATGGTTGAAGAAGGCAAGCTGAAGATTATCAAAATTGACACAAAGGTCAATCCGGTAGATATCTTTACTAAAGTTGTTCCCACGGAGAAGTTCACAAGTGCAATAGCTTCTCTTGGGCTCGTAAAGAAGAAGTAAATCAGTAGGCAGAGCAAAGGAATGACTGATCAATGGCAGCATCCGTTGGCCATCAGGTGGGAGATTGTTAATTGAAGGCCAACAGTCATCACCGTTTCCCTCCTAAATGGTTGTTGGGTTTTTGATGTCTATTGGAAGCTTATTTATAAGTTGCTGTTGTATCATTGTAAACATACTATTTTTGGCATAATAATAAAACCTCTGCTCTCAGTGTGGATGTAGGCTTTTAAGTTGAACCATGATAAACATTGTGTATTGTGTAATTTGTTCATTTGTTTTTCTTTCTACGTTTTTATCTTCTACAGATGTAAATGAAACCGATTGGTTATTTAGTATTATCTTTCCTTAGTAAAAAAAGGATATATTGAGAGTATGATATAAAATGTATGTACAGCTGTGACGCCGTTTAGCTATGTGAAGGAGTGAGTGGACGTTCTGGATGAGGAGAATTATATTTACAGCTACACCGACTTAGAGGGAGGAGATCTAGGAAAAAAATTGGCATATGCCCAACACGTTTAAATTGACTCCAAACGCAGAGGGTGGAAGCATTGTGACTCAAATCTGCAACTTTGACACTCTCCCTAGCATTCCTCACGATGAAGCCAAAGTTGAAGCGAGGAAAGCATAGTTCAACGCTTTTTTAACTGATAGGCTTCCTTTGGGGAGAAAGCCTTGACCAGAAATGTGTCTCACCCTAAATTCTGGTAGCCAATATTTTTTCCATTGCCGTTAATATTTTTGTGCTTTTCTGCTTTTACTTTAACCGCCGTGCCTTCACACTGCCTGTTGTAAACACAGAAACTAAACAAATCCCCTCCGTATGGAAAAAGAGTAGAACAACTGATGAAATAGAAAAACACAATGCAAAAGTGTCAGATAACACAAACACTTTGAAGATAAATTCATTGACTAGTGCAGGAGTTGGGTCTTTAGATTGAAGGCCCCCTGGCAGAGTAAATGAAACTGTGAAAGCTGTTGTTCCAATTAACACCGTGTTTATTGATAAAATTTCAGTTTTCTACTCTGATTTTTCAAATATGGATGGAAAATGTTCTGCTGTTTTATCTTGGAACATATCTTTCTAGTTGCACCACATGTGAGAAGATAGTTTGTAATCTGCACCAACATATGTGACTTTTAATTTCACATCTTGGATTGAATAAGAGAATAATATTTTATAGCTAGATTAATTTAAAGAGCTTATCAGGCGATTAATTTTTGTATAGATTGCTCGCCCCAATAAATAGTTGTAGATCTTCCTCTGTCTTTTGTATGGCCAAGTCTAATGCCATATGTCCACAGTTATCTTCACAGTCAACCAAGTTTTTTTTCATGATGAAGGATATAATAGTTTTCAGACTATATCCAACCCTATAAATTATTTTTGATGCATTCATCACAGCCAGATGAAGATCATTTCGGCCATCTTTGTCTACCATTTCAATGCACAGATTATTGTGTTCTAAAATATTTTCTACCAAGTATGCATTTCCTTCTTTGGCTGCAAGATGAAGTGTTGATTGTCCATATTTGTCTACTATGCAACATAACTCTCTGTCATTTTTCAAAAGCATTTCTCCAAACTAACTAATTTTCTTCAACTTCAACTGTGAAACTGGAAGTAGTGCTACAATTAATGTTGCTAAGTGGAGTGGTGTTCTATCGTGCTCATCCAATTCTAACTATTCAGGTTTAGAATTACCACCCAACTCACGCATTGGGGCTTTGACAATATCCTATCCTAACAATGGAAACCTTCTCTAGATGTGGGTGGACTATGATTGAGAAGGAGTCTCCATATTCTAGGCCGGTTCCTATTTGATATGGAATATCACCACCTGATTTGTAACTTAGTAGGGAAAGGGAAGAAATAAACTTTCAAACTTGAAATATATAGGGGCGATACACCAAGAATGAATTCAGAATTTTGATGTCCAAAGATAAAACAATAACTGCAACGCATATATCAAAGGCTTAACACTTCAAATACCCGTTCAACATATAGGCTAACAGATTTCACTACTAGGGTTAAACCACAAATAGCTCAAATAATCAACAAACATACATTTTCCATACACGGTTTTGAAAAATAACACTTGCAAAGAAACATGAAAACAAGACCATAGAATCAAAACTCCAAATGTATGAGCCAATGAAACATCTACTTTACTTTCTTCAAAATCTAACAAAAATGTGGTTACAAACATGAATTCAAGGCACTAAGGAACAATAAGCTCACTTTGCCTTCTCTCCAAAATATGCAACTCAATGGATAAAAAATGCATAAAAGAGGTCTATAGGAACAAATAGTTCACTAAAAGCCCCTCTTCTCTCAATTCTACCCCCCTAAAAATGAATGAGAAGTTTAGTAATATAGCCTCTAAGGCTCAATTTCAAAAATCATCTCTCCCTCCAAAACTCTCGTCAAAATAGAAAGATAATCCTAAATCAAAGACCTAAAAAATGCCGACAAATCAACCTCCAATCAAACCTCCCAAAATTTTAGCCCAATCCCCAATTTTAAGGCATGACTCATGCCTAAAATTAAGCCCTTGAGGGTAAATTTGAAAATGAGTACTCCTTAAACGTTAAGTCTCCTAATGTTGATATACTTGATTTGCATCTTTGTATCAATATACAACATTGATATCTTGGAAGACCTAAATCTATTACAATATACTTTAATATATAACAAAATATATATTAAAACACAAAGATAATACTAAAAATCCCAAACCGCCATTTTATATGATAAAACCCTAACTATACTTAAGCAAACTCTAACTTTAGTAAAGTCGACACCATAGCCAATCTCCATAAACATATCTTCACCCATCGTGGCATAGGCTTGGTTGGCATGGCACTTGGAGAAGTCTGTCATGCAGGACAGTCTGTTGCAGCAATAAATCCTTCTGTTAGGTGGATTTCAAAGCTTACTACATTTCAACATAGGCATTTTGAAGGTTTCATTTGCATTTTGCAATTTGTATTGGAGAAAAGAAGAATAGGGTTTCATGTTGTTGGTGCCGCCATGTTTATGGTCATGAACTATTCTTTAGCTTATCTATGTTAATCTCTGTCATGTTCGAGCTCATGTGGAATTTACTATTTGTTTGTAAGGAGCTCCATAGCATGGCTTACTATAGTTCATCACTGGAGTTATCTAAATAGAGCTCGGGCTCCTTTCTACACTTTCATTAGAGTTTATTTGCTATAAAACATGGCATTTTCCATGTATCTTTGCTGTTAACTAAGGCTTTCACCGTACTTCCTCTGCATGAATTTTAAACTTGAAAGCTTCATGCCATAATGGTGGTTTGTATGCATGTTCCTATTGAATTTGTGGAGAGTTGGGTCCTTCAATATGTCACGGGTTCTTAACTCTTGTAAACTCAGGTTCCATGGCCATGAAACTCCAGAAAGCATTATCATTTAATTTTCTATATATATGCATTGTATCTGCATATGCATAATCTAATCTTTTGACAACACTCAATCTTGCTCATCTTTATGTATATCAGTATCAATAGTGTTGAAATCTATAATAGCATGTATGCACCCTATATCAACTTGTTATGTATTGCATTTCTCCACCTTCTGCATCTACCTTTTCCCGAATTCATGAACATCCAACATTCTTTCATTCTTTAATAATGCCTATTGTGAAGTTTTAGCATGGGCTCGTGACACTCGCTGCATCTTTCAAATATAGAAAAGGATTTCATAAAGATGTGTCTTTTGTATGTTATTATTATGTCAATTGAAATGCATACCTTTCTGTTGCATTGATATCATCAGTTAATATGCAGTTCTGGGAGTTTGACTGATGTATGGTGTTCTTTAATATTTCTATGTATTGCTTAGATCCAATTGGATCTAACATCTTTTCCTCCATGATGATGCAGGAAATAGGACCAACAGAAGACCTAGGATGCAGGATAGATAGAGACAAGACCAAGACATGAAGACTTTAGATGATGTAGATGAATAACTTCAGAAACTAGAAGACCTCTTAAAGGCAATACATAGATCCCTAGACTTCATCATACTTCTCTCTTACTTTCTTTTCTACATATGTCCTCTAAGTTTCAATATGCAAGATGTAACCTTGAAGGAACACTTGTCTAATACATTCAGTTTGAATGCACGTAATGATCATTTATGAATTTGAAAGTGTGCATTTGATCAATTCTTAGAGTACAAATGAAATATGATAATATGAATGTAATAGAAATCTATTAATTTTCATTAGTTGCATAGTAATGTCAAAGAGATTGTTCTTTACGTAAATTTTTAACTGTTATGACTACTAGCCTGCATGTGAAAAATCTGGGTAACAATTTTGGTGACCTTTGATGGATGTTTGCCTGCTTGACATTGGGACCAGTAGCCTAAAATAGTCCATTGGGCATTGAGTCTATTGATCACCTATGGAAACCCTAAACCTAATTTGTGGATATAAGAAAACCATTTCCCAATGATTGAGGGTATTTTTATGATTTGTGGTAGTGAAGCAAAACTTCATTTCCACAAATTGTAGATGTATTCTTGATCATTGAGGAATGATTTCCTTGTATTTGCAAATTTTGACAGCAACCTTGGAAGACCTTGCAAACTTAAAGACTTATTTAAAACTAGGAAAACTAAAACTAAAATTGACCTAATTGTGCTTGACAACACTTATGGAAAACTAGAAAACTAACCTACCCTAACCTACCTAGCCACAAGACATACTAAACAAAACCATTTACTGGTTTATTGAAATATTTTTTTTTTCTCTTCAAATTGCAATGATGAACAAGCTTATTGGTAAATGCAAGAAAACTGAATAATGAAGCATATTTGACTAGCTCATGCAATATTTCATGAAGAGAGGAATTGTCTTGACTTACTTCACTCTACTGGTGGAAGAAAACTAAACCAGCATGCTGCACTAAATCTTCCTCATCAACCTCCTCACAAATAGGAGTTGCTGTAAATGAGGACTCTTCTCTTCTCTCCAATAGGGACAGACACCGGATTGGATAGCCTCTTGTGAGTATGAGTTTGGGGCCCTCCTTACTGGTTTCATTACTTTCCTCTAGTTCCTTATGGTTGCCCTGCATCATTGACAGCCATGTCAATTCCTCCTCCATGGTCAAAACATCATCATCTTCGGTCAAGTCAGCTAGGAGCTTATCAAAACTACTGATCTCCTAGAAATCAGAAGCACTTGGTTTCAGCTTGCATTCCTGCACATAATTATTATAAAGAGTGTCATCTACAATAGAGCACACTTGAATAGACACAAATTTTGGCCTCTCAAGCTTTTGGCATAAATCTACAATAATGTTATAAAAATCATTCTCTAAGCTTTGATCAATTTCTTGATCATGAACACTTTGTTGTGCTAATGTGACTTGAATTTCCTCTTCTTTCTCTTGATCTACAAAAGAGGGTAACTCCTCAAAGAGAAGTACAACCATCTTTTCTTGCTCAAAATAGTCTCCTATATCTTGGGCCTCTGCTACTTGTTCTATCAGATTTGAAATAATCACCTCCTTCTCAGCTCCCTAATCTTGAAATGACTCACATGAGGTATCCTTGAAAAGATTAGGCATTTGAAAGCTAGGATGCTTAGTCCATGAGGCCTTCCATGACAATTTGGTATGTTGCTCATCTGGCTCTGCTACATTATGCATCTCTAAATGAGAGTCAATAAAGTGGGTTGGTTGACCATGCTCAATCAAGGGCTCTTGTAGGGGTTGTCTTTCTTCTTCTCTAGGCTTATAACTTGGAATCTCCAGCTTAGATCTTTCTTGGATTGTAGGCTAACTAAGGGAAAAAGAAGCTGCTTGAGCTTATAGCTCTTGTAATTTTGTCATTAACTGCCTCATTTGTTCCTCTTTAAATGCAACTTTCTTGGAAATAAACTCCTGCTTGTACCTTTGAGCCTCCATCTCTTGCTGGTGTATGTGAGCTTGATAAGATAGCTCCTCTTGATGCATGCCATACTCTTGCTCTTTCTTCACAGATCTCATTTGTTCTTGAAATTTCTTCAGAAAATCATCAAGGCTCATGTTTGGAACATGCTAGGGATAATTCTGAGAATCATCAAAGAAACTCCTTTGTGGCTGCTGGTATGCATGCTGCCAAGAAACTTGTTGCTGGGCTGGAGGGTGATAAACATGAGATGAATGTTGTCCTTCAAATTCTGGAACAAAAACAACAGCATGGTTGTGTTGGTATGATTGATATTCAATGAACGGAGGAACACCTTCATAAAATGGAGCATAGTAATCCATCTTAGGCACCAAATCTGCATAAAACCAGTAGATATAACCTTAGAGTCGCCAGATATGCATAACACTAACCTCCTAAAGGCCTGCAACCTTCTAGATGCATATCAAAACTAGCAATAAATGTCAAATATATGACCTCGAGTCCCACCCAGCATGCCAAAAACTATTAAAGTTTAGAATTACCACCCCAACTCAGCCATTGGGGCTTTGATAGTATCCTATCCTAATAATGGAAACCTTCTCTAGCTATGGGTGGACTATGATTGAGAAGGAGTCTCCAGATTCTAGGTCGGTTCCTATTTGATATGGAATATCACCACCTGATTTCTAACTTAGTAGGGAAAGGGAAGAAATAAAAATTAAAACTGGAAATAGATAGAGGTGATACACCAAGAATGAATTCAGACTTTTGATGGAAAGATAAAACAATAACTGCAACTCATATATCAAAGGCTTAACACTTCAAATCCCTGTTCAACATATAGGCTAACAGATTTCACTACTAGGGTTAAACCACAAATAGCTCAAATAATCAGAAAACATACATTTTCCATACAAGGTTTTGAAAAATAACACTTGCAAAGAAAGATGAAAACAGGATCATAGAATCAAAACTCCAAATGTATGAGCCAATGAAACATCTGCTTTATTTTCTTCAAAATCTGACAAAAATGTGGTTACAGACATGAATTCAAGGCACTAAGGAACAATAAGATCACTTTTCCTTCTCTCAAAAATCTATAACTCAATGGATACAAAATGCTTTAAAAAGGTCTATAGGAACAAATAGTTCACTAAAAGCCCCTCCTCCCTCAATTTTTGCCCTGTAAAAATGAATGAAAAGTCCAGCAATATATCCTCCAAGGCTCAAACATAAAGATAATCCTAAATCAAAGGGCTAAACAATGCCTACAAATCAGCCTCCAATCAAGCCTCCCAAAAATTAAGCTCAATCCCCAATTTTAAGGCATGACTCATGCCTAAAATTAAGCCCTGGAGGGTAAATTCAAAAATGAGTACTCCTTAAAACTTATGTCTCGTAATGTTGATATACTTGATTTACATCTTTATATCAATATACAACATTGATATCTTGGGAGACCTAAATCTACTACAATATACTTTAATATATAATAGAATATATATTAAAACACAAAGATAATACTAAAAAGCCCAAACTGCCATCTTATATGATAAAACCCTAACTATACTTAAGAAAACTCTAACTTTAGTAAAGTCGACACCATAGCCAATCTCCATAAACATATCTTCACCCATTGTGACATATGCTTGCCTGGTGTGGCACTTAGAAAAGTCTTTCGTGCAGGGCAGTGTATTGCAGCATTAAATCATTCTGTCAGGCATATTTCAAAGCTTACTACATTTCAACGTAGGTGTTTTGAAGGTTTCATTTTCATTTTGTAGTTTGTATTGGAGAAAAGAAGAATAGGGTTTCCTGATGTTTGTGCCGCCATGTTTATGGTCATGAACTATTCTTTAGCTTCTCTGTGTTAATCTCTGTCATGCTCGGGCTCATGTGGAGTTTATTGTTTGTTTGTGAGGGGCTCCATACCATGGATTACTATAGTTCATCACTGGAGTTATCTAAAGAGAGCTCAGGCTTCTTTCTACACTTTCATTCAAGTTTATTTTCCGTAAAACATGGCATTTTCCATGTATCTTTGTTGTTAACTCGGGCTTTCATCGTAGTTCCTCTGTATGAATTTGAAACTTGAAGGCTTCATGCCATAATGGTGGTTTGTACGCATGTTCTTGTTCAATTTGTAGAGAGCTGGGTCCTTCTACATGTTGCGGGTTCTTAACTCTAATAAACTCAGGTTCCATTGCCATGAAACATGGCATTCCTGCATGCAGCTTTATGGGTCTCTTTCAGTTGAATTTGGGCTCTCTGCGGCTTTTTCTGCAACTTATAGATAAGTTACTTCTCCTTTGTTTAATCATGTTGTTTCTTCATTTATTCAACAAAATGGTAGTCCCTCAAAGTATGCAAGATGTCCTCTATGTGATGTAGTGGCAAGAACTACATTTTTTATTAGCCTACATTCATCCCATGGTATAGCCTATCGGGTACAAACATGATCATCCAAATCAATTATTTATAATAAGGGCACTAATACATTGCTCACAAAGTAGGCACTGCTACACTTGTGGTAATATGTATCCACCATCGCATATTTACCAATATGACAAGTAGAATATTTGTCAAAATCTCTGATAGAATGTGTCTTTTTAATGCAATCCCAATCTACAATCTTGGCATTTTTACTCTAATGCATGTGAGCATAATCTCGAAGGCTAGTAGCCAGAGCCTTATTATAAAACCTTCGGACAAAACCTCCTATTTATAAACCGATCACCAATCGTAAGATCCCAAGGGCAACACCTAGCGGCATCTCCAACTAATGGAGTATTCTCCCCTTCCTCTCTAAGATATTTGACTAGTATATTTGCACCAATGCTTGTCCCAGCTACTAGTAAAGGGGCATTGGGATTCTCATCACACAAATAACCAATAGCTTTGCACAGATATTTTGTCTACCTAGCATTACTGTTTGAATTCTCTATATTTTTAACACATAGCTTTTAGAATCTTGAGCTGATAATACCGATTTGTTGTTAGTAGAACTGCATGTAATTGGCACTTTATCTTTTCATGCTCAAATGTGTCTTCAAATTGGAAGCATCTTTTCTGACTATTATCAACTTGGCTCTATCCCCTGCATACACTGAACTTACAACTTGTTTTCGAAATATGAAAACTGTATTAATAACATCATCATTTACTTTGATGGATACTTAACCCTGCTATTTCAACACACCAAGACAATGTTGTTTTCTCTGTTTTGCATAAACTCTTTATTGCTCTTGAAAATGTACTGTTATGAACTATATTCTCCCCTTTATATGCATATCACTTTTTTGCAAAAAAGGTAGATCATAGTGACATGTACCTTCTATATACATAAACAACACCATTATTTAAGATGTATAATAGTAACAATATTTGACCTTCATTACGATAAACACTGCATTTGGACATCTCTCTATGTGTGTTACTTTGGATATCTGCATATTTGGCATTAGATCATAGTGACACGTGTCTTTTTATGTCTCTGGACAACATTATCATTTAATTTTCTATACATATGCATTGTATCTACATATTTATAATCTAATCTTTTGACAGCATTGAATCTTGCTCATCTTTTTGTATATCAGTATCAATAGTGTTGAAATCTATAACAGCATGTATGCACCCTGTAGAAACTTTTTATTTACAGCATTTCTCCACCTTCTACATCTACCTTTTCCTGAATTCGTGAACATCTAGCATTCTTTCATTCTTTAATAATGCATATTGTGAAGTTTGATCACAGGCTCGTGACACTCACTGTATCTTTCAAATATAACAAAGGATTTCATAAAGATATATCTTTTTGATGTTATTATTGTATCAATGCAAATGCATACCTTTCTATTGCATTGATATCATCGGTTAATATGCAGTTCCAGGAGTTTGACTGATGTATGGTGTTCTTTAATATTTCTATGTATACCTTAGATCCAATTGGATCTAACATCTTTTCCTCCATGATGATGCGGGAAACAGGACCAACAGAAGACCTAGGATGCAGGACAGACAGAGACAAGACCAAGACATGAAGACTTTAGATGATGCAGATGAACAACTCTAGAAACTAGAAGACCTCTTAAAGGCAATACATAGATCCCTAGACTTCATCATACTTCTCTCTTACTTTCTTTTCTACATATGTCCTCTAGGTTTCAGTATGCAAGATGTAACCTTGAAGGAACACTTGTCTAATACATTCAGTTTGAATGCATAATGTAATAATCATTTATGAATTTGAAAGTGCGCATTTGATCAATACTTAGAGTAAAAATGAAATATGATAATATGAATGTAATAGAAATTTATTCATTTTCATTAGTTGCATAGTAATGTCAAAGAGATGTTTCTTTACGCAAATTTTTAACTGTTATGACTGCTATCCCGCATGTGAAAAATTTGGGTAACACTAACAATAGCAGGTCTCTATAACAAAATTTTCTCAATTACATCTGCATATTTGGAAAATTTATAATTAGAATTTAAAAATTGGTCAAAATAAATTAAAAAATCAATAAAAGATATAGATTTTTGTTTCGCTTGTAACTATGTAAGTTTTGTTTGCATTAGTGTATCTTGTTGCGGAAACATTTACACAAATAATAGTTATAAGTTCTCAACTGACATAGAAGAAAACTAAAATAAATTATAAAAAACATTTATTAGAAAAAATTCTAATCACTATAATTATCAAACATCAAAATTTATTAGTTTTTAAATTCAATTATGTTCTTATTAAGTAAAAATAGGTTTTACAAGGACCCGAAACCTTTACAAAGTATTAAAGTTCAGTAGGTTTTACAAGGACCTAAAACCTAAAGAGTTAAAAACAAATATTCAAAAAAGAGCAAAAAACAGCTATGCCCAAGCACCCAAAAAGGAAAGGAAACAAGAAAATAAGCAACTAAACCAAAAGAGGTCCCACATATACAACATTAAAAATAGGGACACCACAAACCCCCAATGGGATAGAAAATAGGATAGCTACATTCTGTGCACCAGTTCCTCTGCTTCGATGATCATAATATCCATATTGCTGACCGAACTCTTGAGCTCTGTAGTGTCTTTGTCCTCCTTAGGAATGTTCTTCATAGTACTAGCTCTGGTACGTGATCTCGGGCCAATTCCCTCTTTAATATCTCTGCTTTCCTTCTCTTTGTTATCCCTATCCATTTTGTCCATCAAAATTTGTGCATGGCCATAGTAAGCCTTGAGACTAATAAGACATTGTTCCCCAATTTTTTTAACAGTAGCCTCCAACCTCTCCACCTTAGTAGTCAGATTCATGATCTTCTCAACATTACTCTCTTTATCAGCCCTCTCTTGGATGTCTTTGATTTTTCTCTCCATTATCCCCACTTCATTAACAAATTCTTCCTGGGCTTCATAATTCCCAACCACTTCTTTCATTTCATTCAGACAAACATCCACCAGTTTTTCCCCAATACCCATACTATTAAGAATATTTATCTCGGCCTTAATAATATCAACTTGATTTTTCAGATTATTCTGATCATCAATCAAATGGCTTACCAGACCAGTGAAACCCAGAATGCAATCTTTGTTGTCCACAGAGAAATAGTGCTCCCCTGTGTCCACATTGTCATGAAAATCACATTCCTTACACCCAGATTCTTCATTAATTCTGTTATTCTTTTCATCTTTTATATTTTCTTCTTCCTGCTTCTTCTCTTCAATATTCTCCCTAAGACTGGTGTCATCAATACCCTCTTCTTTTCTCTCCTCCATGTTCTCCCCTTTTTCCTTATCCTCCCTATTCTCCTCTATGTTTTCATTTAAATCTTCCTTGTCTGAAGTAACATTAAGTCTCCTCTTGCTGGAGTGGCTACTCTTACGGGTAATTTTAACTTTCTCCTTACCCTCCCTGCATTTCCTTTTTTTATCCTCCTTTTTCTCCTCCTCAATATCAGTCTCTATTTCTGACTTGTCATTCTGAATCTTCTTCTTTGTTATCTTTTTACCCTTTTTCTTTCTACTTCCCTCCCAAATCTCCTCATCACTATCCCTCTCCATTTCTGACCCTTCAGAGTAGGGTTTCTTCTAGTTTTTAGAAACACCCTTTCTGTTAGATTTAGGGGTTTTAAACCCTTTGGACTCCTCTTCGCTTTTTGTTTCTTCCCCATACATACTATCATCTTCGTCCCCATCAGTCTCTTCTTCCTCCTTCAATATATTCTTTCCCAATAGCCTTTCCACTTTCTTAGATTTCAGCACCTCATATATGAGAAGCATAAGCCCTTGGTGGGATGCATGTGTTAATCCCTAAATTCTGTTGATGATTAGTGACCCACACTTAGTCATTTACTTAGGCAGTTTTAGTTGGTTATCACTATGGATGAGCTAAACATTGAAGGTTGAACAACATTTCCGAGCAAGTTTCACATTCCCAAGTTACATCATGCTGAGCCGAGTAGAATATTAAGTGCTGAGGGTTAGAGATATGTTGTGCCGAGCAGAACAGTTTTTGCATACATGTCTGGATTAATTCAAACTTTGATTTAAACGGTTCAGGCTGACTTGTATGAGATCTAAGCCAACATTTGTACGCATTTAATATTTGTCTACTGAGTTAATTCGTATTCAATTGTTTTATACCATACATGGCATAAAGCCAATCAGGAAATCAGAATGCATTGGAGATATAAACAATAGATCTTGATCATTGATCTAGATCTTGCTACCATATCCAAAAATGTATAATAAGATGGCTTCTAACCCTAAAAGAGAGTGTGTGTAAGAGCAAGAGATATACAAAGAAGGGTTTTTGTTCATGAGAGATGAACAGTAAGTCATTTTGAGGAGAAGCCTAGATCAAGCAGAATGACAGAGCAGTGATAAGAAAAGTAAAGACATATTAGATTGAGAGATCATAGAGATTATTTAAAAGAGAAGATCTATCATCAGCATCTGAGTGCATAATGAAGGATCACTACTTGGAGCATTCTAATAGGTGTATCAGGTTAAATCTCTTAACATAGTGTTTTTAGTAGTTCGTTTCAAATCTCTTAGCCGAGTGCTTACTTTACTATAAGTTGAAATCCTTTAACAAGGTAGATTGTAATGATCTTTAGTTCTTAACAGAACAGGCCTTTAACCAGGTAGATTGCATATTGTAATCAAAATTTTGTAGCCCTAATAGG
>MU225344.1:1345687-1370430 GCA_018584345.1 Thuja plicata
CCCTCCCCCCCCTCTCAGTATCTTTCTTTCCCATTCTTGTACTTCCAACAATTGGTATCAGAGCACAGTTCACCAACAAAAGCTTTGAATCAGCTTGTGAGTATAGATCTTGAGATGGAGGTTTACAAGTTGGGAAAAGTGATTGAGAATCGGAAGATTGAGATCTATCTAGCATTACATCAGCTTGAGATAGCGAGACAAGAATTGAATAAATCTTTGGCAGCTAGGAAAGATTTGGCCAAACAAATGAATGATACTCATTACCAGGAAGATGACACTACAAATCTATTTCAGAATGAAGATTCTACTGAGAGTGATGCAATAATTACAGATCTACTGGAAAAGAACAATGCACTATGTGAAGAAGTTAGAAACCTGAAAAGAGAACAAGAAATGCAGACAGTAAGACTATGTGAAGTATCGGAACAAAAGAAGAAAGATGAAGATGACAAAACCATGGCAGAAGAAGACAAAAGAGTGATATGTGTCAGACTTTATGGAAGGACTCATGATGTATAGATAATGACAATCAATCAGGTTGACATGGAAAATCAACTACTACTTGCAAATTAGGAGATTAGTAGGAAAGATATGGAAATGATAAATCTAAGGTCTGAGAAAAATCAATTAAAAGATGACTTGAGATCTGAGAAGGAACTTAATGAAAGGTTGAACAAACCCAATGAAGCTTTGACTCATTTTGAGAATCTGATGGAAGCATCAAGAAGGTCAAAAGATTCTTCTGGATTAGGTCACAATGAACCAAAGACACTTGCTAAGAAAGGAAAATCATCTAAGAATGGTGAAAGGAGGAATGCAAAGACAAAGCACAACAAGCCTATTTGCCACCACTGTGGAAAACCAGGTCATATAGAAAAAAATTTCCGAAGCAAGAAAGGTAAGTCCAATCCTAAATCTATGTTCAATGGTTACTATTTTAATTGCAAGAAATTTGGACATAAAGCACATGAATGTTGGGTTGAAGCAAGTGATGTACCCCCCAAACCAAGATTTAATGGTTATTGTTACAAGTGTCAGAAACATGGTCATAAGGCACAGGACTATAGATCTAATGCTAAATAGAAATGGACATCAAAGACACAAACAAAAGCATCTAAGAGTGGCAAAACTTACAATTTGGATTATAATACTAGACAGAGTTGTCATTACTGTGAAGAATATGGACATGCACCTAAAGACTTCTTAAAGACACATGTCAAAGGGAAATCTAAGAGTTGGATGTATGGAAGCTTAGTCTGTTTTAGTTATTTGAAGATAGGACACACTAAGATAGAGTGTAGGACAAGAGTTCCTGCTCCCACTATTGACGAAGTAAGATTACAAATGAACTATACATGGGTAAGGAAAAAAAAGCCGAGTAGCAGTGAATCCACTGAATCCAAGGTCACCCAATCCAATGGATCAGGTGATCATACCATCTCCAACTGGGCAATAGAGGTATGTAAGGAACTGCATTCAAATTTTAAATCTTACATCAGTTCCTAGTATGTAAATGTGCCAAAGTCCATATCTGCATATGATAAGATGTACCAGGAAATGCTTGTGACAAGTGTTGAGAAGAGTTATATGCACTATAGGTTCCGAGTTGGTTGGTCGAGTAAGTCGTGTGATGGCTGAGTGTGGTAAGCTGAGTGGTATGCAAGTTGTGTTAGTTGGCCAATGATAGTTGGCCTACACTAATCTAATGGGAAAAACATTTAATGCTTACCTACCTTGACCTTTTGAGTCTATATATGGACAAACGTTCTATTATTCACTTTTACCTTGCAATTTTTAACATTTACAGAGTGATCGAAGAATTTGCAGATTTGATCTTAGTGAAGTTTTTTTCGATAATTTTGTCAGTGTGTTGTCGGGAACCCTAAGTTGAACAGTGCAAAGTGTTTTCTTTCCGAGGTACTTTGTTCTTCATTTTTGAACCCTAACCTCAAGAGATTATGGCTGCAATTTATTCCACACTAGTTAAGGGAATAGAAGAGGATTTGAATCAAATTAAGCTAGTAAGGAGTGATGCATGTGCACCACCAAACTTTCATGCCATTCTAGAAAGTGCAATTTTGAGTGATCTAAATGGAGCCCTCTCATCTATCTTGCCAAAGGTACTTATGATTCATGATGTAAGATCTTGTTACATGGTCAAAATTGGCGAAGTGGGCAACAACAAATTGAGAAATTCCTATGACAAACTGTGTAACAACGGAATTCTGAAAGATGAATTCAAACATTTAGCCAACAAAGGGTTAACTCGTGCCCTAGATTTTCTGATAGAATTCAAGGATGAATGGATTAAGGTTGTCCTAAGCTGATTTCATAATATGCATATGTGGCTGGACAATGGACCAGTAAAGAACAAAAAATATATTATCCAGCGAGTTACTGGGTATCCTGTTATCAGCAACAAATGAACTATGAGAGACGAAAGTAAAGAAGACATAGAAGCTAACATTGGAGCTATTTGGAACAACAAAGGAATGAGTATATCTACAATTACAGACTTGGAACTTGACTTTGGAGTGAGAGTGATTTCTCACAAATTCTATCAGTCGATTCGACTAGATAGTGTTCCTTGTACATCAGTGGACCAGGAATGGAAGATAGTAAAAAAGAATCACACCTATGACCTTGCTGAGCTGCAATTGACACAATTAGCCAAGAACTTACTATCAATCAACAAAGCCAAAAGCTCATCATGTAAGTTTGGCTCTTTGTTAACATGTATATTCTTCTATGTACAAAAGTCATTTCCTACACTAGGAAATATTGTTTTGAAAAAGGACATACCCATCACTATACAGATTATTGAATGTATTCAGAAATTAGGCAGCAATTTCAATGGAATTATGGGAAATTATTTTGTGGAATTCAAAAAGAGAATGAGATTGAGGACAAGAATTCCCAATTCACTTGTGGAAAAGCACTATGATGAGATATGTTTCTTAGTGGATACAGACTACACATATATTCAGGCTGTGACACCTAGGGTATCATGGCTAGAGCCATTTCCCTATGAAGTTAATATTGATGAAGCATCAGTAGCTATCACAACACTCCTAGCAGAGGAGATTGATACTAAAGCTAAAAGATTTGGAAATTTTGATGAAGCAAAGGAAAATATTTTGATGAATCTTAAGGTAGGTACCATGGAAAGGAAAAGGAAAAAGATTGTGAAAATTTTGAAAAAGATGGTTGGCTTTCTAAGTGATGAGGAGCTAGAGGATGCATCTCTAGACATATCTACTGGACAAGGAGAAGATGTATCTGAGGAACAATAAGAAGAAGCTAGTGAACCTGAAGAAGAGGTCACAACTAAGGCAAAAGGGAAGAGGCCAGCAGTAGCTAAGGTAACAAAGCTGAGTAAAGAAAAACCCATACTTACCCCTCCCATTGCAAATTGTCCAAGGACAAGGGCATCTGCTGCCACTTCACTTGTAGAACAGACAAAAGTATATGCAAAGAAGATTGGAGAAAGTATTTCTGGATCAAGAACTAAATTAGCAACAAAGGTTGTGCCGAGTGTACAAGTTAAGAGACCAAGATGGAAATTGGATTTGGGTCCATAAAGTGATGAATACATGATAGAAACTAATGAACCCAGCCACATACCAACAACACCATTCAAGAAACCCACAGATATTGTTGAGGTACATGTGAGAATTTGAGAAATTCTACAGGGTTATCTAGTTTCAAGTTTATAAAGTATGAGAAATTGAAGGTAGGACACAAACATAAGGTCCAAGAAGCTCTCCTAGACATGATGTGTAAATTCAAATTAACCTCTACAGTAATAGGAGACAATGTGCCAAGTGAGTTGTATGAATTATATCTGGCAAGTGGGAATTTGCACTCACAACTGAGAGACAAATTAGGGAAGGCACATTAGCTCAAGTGATTCCTAAGCTAACCAAGAAGCAGAGAGAAAAATTTGTTGAAGAGTATAAGCACAAATTTATTCCTAAACAGAGAGGTTATGATATCTTGAAGAATGATATTGAAGGGATAGTACAACAGAGTACTAGAATTTGGAAGGAAGTTTTTGGACTGATTGTTCCAAAAGAAATGAGAACTGATGAAGGGACATCTGAGCCAAAGGATAAGGAAACTGAATCCACCCCTATACCATAGATTTCTACACTTCACATTTCAACTGAGTCTGAGAAGACTAAGGAAGATGCACAAAATCAATCTGAGATTGTTAACACTATTGATATGACTATTGATAGTCTGATTGATGTGACAATTGATGACAATAGAAATCTAGATGCTGAGGGTCATGATGAGCTAAGGGACTCAACTGTTGATTTTCCTATCAAGGAAACTAAGGCTAAAGAAGAGAAGAGTACAGAAGAAGAAGAAGAAAGAACTCAAGAGGAACCTAAGGATAAGGATTCTCAAGAAGAAGCAGCAAAGGAGAAAACAATTAAACAAGAGGAGGCAATGCAAGTGTTGGTTGATCTACCACATCCTCAATCATCAACTCCCACTGGAACTAATATAGGAAGCATGCCTGATCAGCAGGCAATTTTGGCTAAACTTAAAGATGCAATGGTGTCAACTATTGATTCTGGAAAAGGTATTGTAGAAACTAAGCTGAGCAGTAGTTCACCTGAATTCAAGAGAAGGAAAGTTATGAGGAAGAAGTCTCTGATTCTAGATGTCACAATAGATGAAGTTATTGTGATTCCACCATGGGATCCCAATGTTTTGTCTTATGAACATATTGAGACTCTTCAGGAGTTACTTAAGAGGAAGAAAAGATAGGAGGAATTAAAAAGGGAGAAAAAGCAAAAGCAAGTGCTACATGACATAAAAGACATATTTGTAAAGGATTTTGACATGGAGGATGAGAATCCTCAAGCCCCTATTCTTGAACAATTAGTTCACATTGTGAAAAAGGTAAATGATGACAATATTGAAGCCAATGAGAAACTGTTGCAATGGTCGAGAGGAAATTCAAGAACAAGGTACCTGCCAAAATTTTAGGAGAGATTGCAGTTAAACAGGTCAAACTTTCTTCTTTGATAGAAACTTTAGAAGGAGTTGCAAAAAATGTCTATTCATTGTATAAGATGTTATTTGATGTTGAATTATTCACAAAGGATAATCAACAGGCTCTACGGAAATTACAACTAGACCTAAAGTCAATTGGAAATTCACTGAGTATGGATACTAGTACTAGCTCCTTACATTTTAACAAGTTGACTTATGCATAGAGGAGGATAGCCAAGCTCATGGCTAAATATGGTAAGATTAGGACCAAGTTGATTACTATTTAGACAAGTTTGATACCTCATCTAGAGGTCATTCAGAAAGAAATTTTATCTGCAAATGAATTGATTAAGAGAGACTCTCATCTCTCAACTACAGAAAGCTTAGTAAGTCTAGCTGCCAAGCTTGGAGTGAAAATAGAGGTTATGAATTTTGTCAAGGACAATTGGGACTCTACATTTGATTCTACCTTACAACTTCATAAATATTTTCTAGACAAGTATAACTTGACTCCACTAGCTATCAGTGACAAAAACAAGGGGGAAACTAATAGGACTGACAAGGATACAACATAAAGGAGATCAGTACAGGTATCCATGTGTAAATATTTTTTTCCTGAAGGCATGTATACTATATAAATTCTTGTATATAGTATGATGTACATTCCTAGGGGGAGTACAGTATGTACTTAGGCAATATTTTGGATGGAATGAATTGTAATGATAAGTGTGATTTTGCCACTAATATCAAAGGGGGAGATTGTTAATCCCTAAGTTTTTTTGATGATTAGTGACCCACACTTAGTCATTTACTTAGGCAGTTTTAGTTGGTTATCACTATAGCTGAGCTAAATATTGAAGGCCGAACAACATTGCCGAGAAAGTTTCAGATTGTCAAGTTAAATCATGTCAAGCTGAGTAGAATATTGAGTGTTGAGCGTCAGAGATGTGTTGTACTAAGAAGAACAATTTTTGCATACATGTTAGGATTAATTCCAACTTTGATGTAAATGGTTGAGGCTAACTTGTATGAGATCTAAGCTGCATTTGTATGCATTTAATATTTTTCTACTGAGTTAATTTGTATTTAATTTCTTTATACCATACATGGCATGAAGCCAATCAGGAAATTATAATGCATTGGAGATATAAACAATAGATCTTGATCGTTGATCTAGATCTGTCTACTAGATCTGAAAAGGTATAATAAGATGGCTTCTAACCCTAAAAGAGAGTGTGTGTAAGAGCAAGAGATATAAAGAGAAGGGTTGTTGTTCATGAGAGATGAACAATAAGTCATTTTAAGGAGAAGCCTAGATCAAGTAGAATGACAGAGTAGTGATAAGAAGAATAAAGACATATCAGATTGAGAGATCATAGAGATTATTGAAAAGAGAAGATCTATCATCAGCATCTGAGTGCATAATGAAGGATCACTACTTCGAACATTCTAACAGGTGTATCAGGTTAAATCTCTTAACAAAGTGGTTTTAGCAGGCCATTTCAAATCTCTTAGCCAAGTGCTTACTTTACTGTTAGTTGAAATCCTTTAACAAGGTAGATTGTAATGATCTTTAGTTCTTAACAGAATAGACCTTTAACCAAGTAGATTGCATATTGTAATCAAAATTGTGTATCCCTAACAAGAACACTTTATTTCTGCAGTAGTGAAGATCTTGTGGGTATCATCCACACCCCAGTTTTATCTATTTGGGTTTCTGGGTTACCAAAATTCTGTCTTATGAGTTACATATTTGATGTTATTGATGTTATCTGATGTAAGGTCAATTTCATATATGTATGAATGTGGATCAATCTACTTTAAGTGGTTAAGTTTTTAAGATCTGATTCAACCCCCTCTCAGTATCTTGCTTTCTCATTCTTTTACTTCCAACAGCATGATCCCCCTTTGGGTCTTTTTGTAAGCTAGATATGGTAGCATCTAACAAACTTAGCAGATAGTAAGGTAAACTGACTTTAACCTTATGCCTAAAATGGGTTAATAACATGAAATGGTGCCCATACGCCATAGTAAACCTACCATCCAGAGTGACATAGCTGATGATCACATAAAGGACATACCTCCAGGGTCTAGAAATGTGCTTCAAATTATGGTAGGAAGCATCAGTCTTGACCAGTCTGTTCTTTTCCTTCTCATCTTCCAGGAAAGTCTCCCAAGCTTTATCCAAGATCAATCTATCTCTATAAAACTTAATTCCATCCATACCCATTCCCGTAGCTTCAGGAATGATCTCCTCTGTAACCTCCATATACTGGTCTCCAACATAAATCTTGCCCTCTTTCCATGATTTCATAAAGATCCTAGTAATAGAAGGATTCTTTCCATGGAGCCGTTCCAGAAAAATAGCCAACCCACCCTCTTTCACAATTTTTCAAACTCTATGCTTTTTCTTCCAGTTGTTACAATTAACAGCCTCAACTCTTTTCTTGTTTTTTCCCATTTTCTTACTCTGGTTGCAGCAAATATTAATATAATGGAAAAATAAAATGCCAAAATTAATGTTTCACAAAGCCAAAAAGACCTAGAAAGCATGCCAAATCCATCTCGCAATCATGATAGAGTATTGTAAAGGTATAAAATTGATGTTCGATGGAATAAGAGTGTTTTGATACTCAAATCGCTTATCACCTTACATTTAATTCTTAGAGTGGAGGGATAAATAAGATATTCCCTTTTATTCTCAAATGCACAAAGGAAGGATCCAAATTGATCAACCCAAAAAGGATCAATGCATAAATGAATCAATCTATTGGAAATAAGAATAAAGAAGGAGATCCTAGGTTTCCCTCTTAAAATGTGTTTTGAAATGAATGTAAATGTGTGATAGATTTAGAATGATTAAGGATTTGAATTGAAATAGATAGGAGAAACACACTAACCTTGAAATATTACAGATCAAAGAATGTTGTTTTCTGGGCTCTATACTCTTTTTCTAGAAAATCAGAAGTATGATCCAGAACTGGAACACAGAGATGAACAAAACCCAGAAATCAGTTTCCAATCCAACACCATCTTATGAAAAAGGTCAACCTTGACCCACAAATGTCGACCCTGACCCAATAATGTCGACCTTGACCTACACAGGTCTGACAGAGAATCTGTTCATGGATCCTGATAGTTCACTAAAAAGGGTATCCAGATCTAAGTTCAAATCCACAGTCCTGAACATATAACTACAAGAAAAAGAGGTTTTTTTTTTGGGGGGGAGGGGTTTGCCTTAGTCAAACCCTAATTTAGGAATTAACCTTCAAATCAATAATTGAGATAAGAATGCTAGCAAGTAGTAGAATTGAATCTAACAATGAAGCTATGATATTGAATAGATATGCCAATGTAATTCAAATGTAAACAAGTATGTAAATATGAAAGCTTGGACTCAATAGAAACCATAAACCTCCATGATTTTATGCTTGGAATCCACCTTGAAGAGAGGATGAATGATTCTTGAGGATGCACAAAGGATCTTGAAGGAAGATCACACCACCATGATGGCTAGATCTAGGGTTTGAATGATGAGTCTTGAATGTTTGAACCTAATCCCTTCAAAGGCTTGAAATATTGAATCCTTGATCTTCAATGGAGGACTTGAATGCTTGAGAGGAAGACTTGAACACCTTGAAATCTTGGAAACATGTAGAACAATGGATGATTGAACCTTTTGCTTCTTGACAAAATCTTGGTTAGAGCTTTTTACACTTAGAAGACTTAGAGAAAATGAGAGAGAAAGGCTTCCTTTTATATGAAATTAGGGCACAATATTCTAAGGAGGATGACATAGGAGAATTATATTCCAATTACACCCATGCCCCTAGAAGAGGACCTAAGTTAAATATAATTTAGGAATCACCGATTCAGAACCTGAAATAGCCGACCCGGAAGCGGGAAATAAATTTTTGCAAAGATCGACATCCAAAAACTGTGGGACCCTGAGATTTGAACCCTGGGTCAAGGTCGAGGTTGACCTTGAACTAGGTCAGGGTTGAGGTTGAAATAAACCCAAAAGGTTGACCCTGACCCTGAGGTCAAAAACCTCAGATCTGCAGTCCAGGATGTCAAAAACTGGATGAAAAGAAGTGTAAAGAGAGGCAGAATAGGGGGAAAGCCAGGTCAAAGTCAGGAACCCATTAAAGGTGCTTGATATGACCCCAAAACACTTACTTGAAAGGCTAAAATATTCTACCATGGAAGTGCTTCCATTTTTCGACTATACAAGTACTTACAACTTTGAAGGCAATAATGACACATCACCTCCATATTAATGATTTTAAAACAACTTACCATTTATAATAATTTTCTGATGGCTCCTTAATCGATCCATCTCAAGCAATAATTTTTCTTGAGATGGCACATCATTTCCTTCATCCCACTGTACCACCTCATCACTCTGACATGTATTAGTCACCGCCCAGACAGCAACACCATTAACCTCACAGTAATTATGGGTAATAATACAATTTTCAAAAGAGGGCATAATATCTTTGGCTTTTTGAATAATATTATAAATAGTCCATGAGGTAGGAGTGTAATTTTTTAAACATTTGACTATGTTCAGAGAATCCCCTTCTAACCATACTTTAGTGCTACCTTTTTCTTTGGAAAAAATAAGACCCTAAAGAGTCACACAAGCTTCTGTAAGATAATTCAATTCATTACCGATGGGGATAGCTTTTATACCAGTACAGATGCTATTTTCATCTCTGATGAAAATGCCACATCCTTCCACCCCTGGATTGCCCTTAGAGGCACCATCAAAATTTATTTTCTTCCATCCCTTCGGGGGAAAATCCCATCTAGCATCCTCTCTTTTAGTTTTGTTATCCTTTTTTTTGGAATTGTCATTGATTTTCAAAATTTTGAACAGGGTAACATCATTTTCCTGTAGAGGTTCTAACACTTTATCCTGTAACATAATATTCTATTTTATACCTCGCTTAGTCTTAAATAAAACCTCCTTTTCACTAGTCATCTTGTCTCTGAACACTCTATCATTTCTTTCTCTCCAGACCCCCCAGCAAACATGGGGAAGGGCAAGATTATAGATCTTAACAATTGTGTCATGCTTTGTAGGATATATCCAAGATTTAAAAAGACTCCAGATTATCAGGAAAAAACCACTCAATATTAAGGATCTAGAAAAAAAGATCCCAGATCTTTCTAAAAAATGGGTAGTGGATGAAGATATGTCCCGCACTTTCCTCCTCTTGCTTGCAAAGATAGCACCTATTAACAATAGTCATACCTCTTTTTCTGAGATTGTCAGTTGTCAAAATTTTATTTTGTATCATTAACCAGAAAAAAACATTAATTTTAGGAATGAGGTTTTTATCCCAGAATTTCACACAAAAAGGCTCAATAAGGTTTTCAAAATCCAAATGGTACAGAGAAGAGACAGTTAAGTTACCATCAGCACTTTGTTTCCAAACAATCCTATCCTCTTACTCAATCAAACTGATTGAGTTGATAATTTTGTTAAGATGACCCAGTCTTATATCAATGATAGATAAATCTTTCCAGTGATCCCTTTCCCAATAGTCTTCAACTTTCCTTCCAAAAATAATTTTACATTGATTCTCAAAGATACTCCATTCAGGGCATTCCTTGAGGGGGAATGAAGAATCCATTCATCATCCCAAAAAAGAACCTTTCTACCATTTCTCACTTTCCACTTAATTCCTTTTTTGATTATGGATTTATTTTTCATAACATTTTTCCATATGAAAGATCCAACCCTCTCCCTGTCCTCATTCAAAAAGGCATCAAGATTAGGCATATCCTTATTATACTTGTTATCCCATATAAGAGTCCATTTTCCTTTAGAGTTATAGTATCTCCATATAACTTTAGTAAGGAGATTCTCATTCAAGTTCTTAATTATTCTTATCCCTAAGCCACCTTTCTTGATTGGACAACAAACTTTGTCCCAGGCTATAAGCACTATCCTTTTTTTTTCCATCCCTGTCCACAGAAACTATTTTTGAATTTTTTTCAATACCTTCACCAAAAAATTTTAGGATTTTAAAAATTCTCAGAGCATAAAGAGGGAAACCTTGGTGGGTAGCTCTGAGAATCTGGATTTTACCCACTTGACTTAGCAGCATCCCTTTCCATCCCGCAAGTTTACTGTGAAATTTGTCCACTAAGGAGCTCTGAAAAGTATTAGGAGGTTCCAAACAGCGAGGGAGACCAAGATAAGTACTAGGAATAGTCTCCAAGTAACATCCTAATATCCTTATGATTCTCATCTTTCTTCTGTCAGGGACATTAAAGAGATACAATGAGCTCTTTCCCCAATTTATAATCTAGCCAGAAGCTTTCCCATAATTAGTCAAAGCTTTCTTAATATTACTAGAATTTTTAACCGAGGCTTCTCCCATAATTACCGAATCATCTACAAACTGCTAATGAGAGCAAACTTGGCTCTCCGAAGATGGTTGTAACCCTTTATTGTCACCTTTCCTCACCTGATTCTCCATGTACCTTCTCAGGCATTCAGCCATGACGATGAAAAGAACAGGGGACAGGGGATCCCCCTATCTTAGTCTCCTTGAAGATTTAAAGAACAAGGTAGGAGACCCATTAACCAAAACCAAAATATTAGGTGAAGAAATAAGCTGGAAAATGAGATCAGTACATTTTTTATTAAATCCAAAAGCCTTCAGGACTTGCACTAGATGCTCCCAGTCCACTCTTTCATAAGCTTTAGACATATCCAATTTCAAAAGATTGCCCTCCTTCCTAGACATCACAAGAGAGTGAAAATTTTCATGGATAGTAATGATAGAGTCCATGATTTGTCTCCCGGACACAAAACCATTTTGTGGCCAAGAAATCAATGAAGGGAGAATTGCCAAAATCCTAGTAGTAAGAACCTTATAAATAATTTTGTAAATAGAATTGCATAAACTAATAGGTCTAAACTGATCCATCTTATCTGCTCCTTGTTTCTTAGGGATAAGGGCTATAAAAGTTCCATTCAACTCCTTCAAAATTTTTCTGGTTCCAAAAATCTCTTTAACCGCACTGGTTACCTCCTTTTCAATAATATGCTAGTAATATTTGAATAATAACCTTGGAAAACCATCCGGCCTTGGGGATTTTTCTCCTTCAAAAGAAAAGATAGCCTTTTTAATCTCAGAGTTAGAAGGGATAGCATTAAGCCCGACATTCTAATTTTCATTAAGAATATTTGGAATGGACTTCAAAAATTCCCTTTGTTCATCCTTGTCGAGCTCACTATCCTTTTGCAACAAATTTTGAAAGAAGTTTTCACCTCCAATATGATTGCCTCCTCATTATTATAAATAGTTCCACTAATGTTTAGCTTAGAAATCCTATTAGCCATTCTATGTTTTAATTTTGTCATAAAGAAATACTTAGTATTTCTATCTCCCTCCTTCAAGAAAATCTTTCTTGATCTCTGTCTCCAAAAAGTTTCTTCTTTTACAATAATTTCATGCATCTTGACCAGTTTCCCACTCTCTTGGTCTCTTTAAATATAAGCATAACCATCCTTTTGGATGCTCTCCTACATTTCCTTAATCTATAAAATGACACTAGCCTTAGTAGTGAATATATTGCCAAAAGTCTCTTTGTTCCAAGCTTTGATATTATCCTTGACATTTTTAAGTTTTTTAGCTAGGATAAACATGGCAGTTCCCTTAATATTTATTTTCCACCACTCCTCTATCCTTTGTTCAAGTTGTGGACGCAAAGTCCACATTTTCTCAAATCTGAATGGAAATTTTCTTTTCTTATCAATTGGGTCAGCCAGAAAGGTGATGGGATTATGATCTGATCTTACCCTAATATGGGCCGATAAAGATCAGTAATAATTAGTGAACCAATTATTAGTAATGAGAGCCCTGTCTAGTCTAACTTGAATGAGGTCCTTACCATTTCTTCTATTAGTCCATGTATAATCAGTTCCTTGTAACTCAATGTCATGGAGGAAATGATAGTCAACAAAATTCATAAGGTCCATCCTACTGTCCAGATTAGTTTGGCTTCCTTCATTTTTTTCCTTTTCTCTTAGAGGGGTATTAAAATCTCCCATAACAATCCATTCTTCATTATTAATGGAATTTCTCAAAGAAGACAGCTACTGCCAAAAGACTTCTCTACCTTTTTTAGTATTGGGAGCATAAATATTAGTCAAAACCCATGAGGTATTATCCTTCAGATGCCTAAACCTGATACAAGCCACATTATCACCTTGATATATAATATCCACTTTTATTATGTCTTCATTCCATATGGTAGCAATGCCCCCAGAGGCACCATTAGAGTCACCCCCACAAGTTATACCATTTTTAGAAAATCTAAGCTTTTCAACTTTATCCTTGAGTATTTTTGTTTCTTGAACAAAAAAAATATCTAGTCTATTATCCCTAATCATATTCCTAACAATGTCCTGCTTATGGGGATTATTCATCCCCCTAATATTCCAAGATATAATCTTCATGATTTAACAAAGGATCCTACCTCCAGAATCTGATGGATTCCATCCCCAATATTCTTTTTGGCCTTTTTATTTCTCACCTTCTGGTTTGACGGCCTACCTGGAGAAGATATAATAGCTCCCACATCTCTATTCCTGCTACTTCTTGTTGCTACCTTTCTGCTTGGTAACTCTTTTTCCTTCTTTCCTTTTTTTTCTCTCCTTGATTTTCTTTCTCATCTTCAATTTCACTCTATTCCCCTACTAGAAATTGGCTTATTTTCGTATGGTCCCCCCAGTTAGGTATTTCATTTTCATGATTTCTTGCCCCCTTAGGAGTCATTTCCCATTGATTAAGGGTATCTAGACTCACCACGATATCTTGTTGTTTATGCTACTCTTTGGAATTTGCATTCACTTCTTGAGTGTCAGACTCTATGCTTCCTACCTATTGTTTATCCTTTTTCTGCCCATTAGGATCTTCCATTTCGTCAACTTTTATATCCTCTATTACTGATTCCGTAATCTCCCCTCTTCCACTTGGGCGTCTTCTGTGTCCTAATTTTGTCCCTCATTTTCATTTTTCTCAGGAACCTCATTATTTGTAAGAATAATTGCAATAGGATTAGCTATCACAATATCTCCCATTCAAGCACTATTAGTAGTATTAGATTTACTATCTTGTCCCTTTTTCTCTTTTTTTTGGCCTTCCCTGGCTATATTTCTTCAAGCTTTGATAGTCCTTCCTATAGTAACCCATTTCTTATTATTTTTCTAGGTGACTTTTGTTGGTCACTTCTTTTCCCAATGTCCATCTTTCTTGTAGTGAAAACATGCAAAAGGGATTATTTCATATTCAATAGCTTTCTCCCACGATCCCAATTTAGAGTTTAGATTTATTTTCTCTGGCATATCAGTATCCTGAGTAATGCTGACACAGATCCTTGCATAGGTGAGTCTTCTCCTAGAAGCAGTAACATTATCTATAGAGAGAAGTTCTCCAAATGAGTTAGCTATCCCTAAAAATATATCCTCTAGCCAATATTCAAGAGGCAAACTATGGATCTTGATCCATACAGGAACCTGACTGACCTCTTCCTTTCTAAAGACTAAATTGGGGTGCCATTTCTGGAGAATCAGAGTGTTTTCCCCTATCATCCAGGGCCCACTGCATAGGACATTCATTCTATCTTCCTCACACGAGAAAAACAAATACATACATCCCTTTGCCATGGCTACCACATCTACCTGCCCTTTCATACCCCATCTTTGGGATACGAAGGCTCTTACCACTTCAATATTTAGTCTAACCCCTAAAAATTTTCCAACTAGGGAGTTATTCATTCTAGCTATAGAATGATCATTAAGCTGGTATGGGATGTCTATTGCAAAGCTACCTAGAGAAGATCTTGAAATGTCCTTAACCGGAGGTAAACAAGACTTACCTGAGGGTTTGAATCCAAAAATGGACGCCCATTTTTTGCTTGACTTCTGTATTTCATTAGTCCCAGGTCCCCCACCTGGGTCCCGAAGTGCCAGACCAGCATCAGGATCCCTCCCTTGGTTCTCATTGTCCTTCCCATTGTCCTGCTTACTATTCTCAGAAGGTCCTGCCTCCTTCTAGCCACTCCCGCCCAAATTCAAACTTGAATTTGGTAGATCCCGATCCTACCTCCCATGCTCCACTCCCGCTAGCCATTAAATTCAATTATGTTATTTTCCAATAAAAATTTTAAAATAAAAAACCTTATCTAACTCAAAATCTAAAAAACACGATTGGAACCATATAAATTTTGGTGCCAGATTAGTTTTGAGATTGGTGGCAAACATTAGTATCTAACATCAACATTGTTTGTAGCACAAATCATATTCAATAATCCATCAAGGAAAAAAAATGAGAAAAAAGGCCCTAAAAGTTAACCTCTTAAAATAGAATTTCATTAACACAATGCTTAAAATATGGTTCAATGCAGAGCAAAAAAAGACTTTCATTAACATAATTCTTTAAAAAAATGGTTTGATGTAGGGCAACATACCTTTGTGTTGTCATTAATCTACTAACAATGTTAGGATTCCCTTCTTCAGTAGCCTTGCTAGAGTGTATTTTTCCTTCAATAGAAAGACAACTATATTCTTATGTCCTCCCCGTGCTACCTCATGAAGGGTTGTTTTTCCCCATTATTAATAATTCTCAACAACTAAGATCCTCCCTCAATATCTCCTTTAAACAATTCAACCAACTTTATCAAAAATCTCACATGGCCATTGCAGGCAGCTATGTGCAGTGTTGTGTTTTCCTCAGGGTTAACACCCACTAGAATTTCATCTAGTAAAAACTTATGAAGTGCATCCACTTTACCCAATTTAGCATCTTTGTATAGCTCAGGATCCATTTTTCTCTATACAGTTTATGGAACCCCTCTAACAACAAATTTAATTAGAGAATCCTAATATACTATACAAAACCCCTCTAACAAAAAATATAATTAGAGAACCCCTATACAATTTACAGAGCCCCTCCAATGGTGAATTTATATACGCATAAAATTGGTTCACTCTGAAACTTCCTAGTCCCTTCATATTTGAACATTTTGTTGAGAACCCACTCGTATTCACCGAAGTTGGTGGAGCATTTATTATGTTCGCCAGACTTGTTCAATTTCATTAATTCTTGGATGTTCACCTTCTTGACACAATAACATGATTACATTCTATTGAATGTTATTTGGGTATGCTTGGAACTTCCAGACTCAAAGTACTTATTGACTATGAGGCAAATTGGATTGAATTAGATGTGAAATAATGGGATTGAATAATTAGTTTTTTAGGATTGAATTTTTTACTTGGATAGATGCATCTTTGTTTAGATAAATGTCTATTCTATTTTGATAAATGTATATCTTGGATGAATAGAAGAATGTTTGTGTTATTTTAACTAGCATACCTATTTTAAAATAATATAGGTAAAGTGCATATATAGATATCATATTTGTTCATTATTTCACTTAACAAGTAATTATATTATCATATTGTATTAAGTTATTATTATATAATAATATTATAATTAACATTGAGTTATTAGGAAGATATAATTATATTGTTATGTTTTAATAAATTCTTGTTATTTTCTTTTTATACTTCTATTAAACTCTTTAAAAATACGTTAAATTAAATGCTTCTAGATTTTATTAATGAACTTTACATCATCAACATAATAAATGATCATCTCATATAATTATTTTACCAATAAATTAATATCTTATATTAATAAATGATATACACAATACATATCTCATACAAATAAATATGTGAATATACACATAAAATAAATCTTAACAACTTTTATTAAAAAATTAATAAAAATATAATGTTTGAAATACGTAAATTGGACTGTTACAATTTGACTTGGTGTACAATTTGATTAAATACTCCAAGTAAATGTGGTTTTTTCGACTCCAATGTTCATAGGATATGCACTACATGGATTGTTGTTAAAGGATATAGAAACTTTTAAATAAATTCAATTGCAGGTGTAAAACCAAATTCCACATCCTTAGCAGATATTTCTCCTTTAAAAGATATATTTATCAAAGTGGAAAACTCAGAAATATTTTGTATGAATTCTTTTAATTTTCAAAATATTGTTTATTCTTATTTTATTGTAGGTAAAATAGTAATGATTAAAGTGGGTGATATTGTAGTTGGACCATGTCTTATAGAAGGCATAAAACTATTTGTGAACAAAGCTTCATTAAGGAAGAGAGCATAATTGTAATAGCGCTTAGTCCGTTGGAGGATATGATGATTTTACTTGTATGTGATATAGCGAAGCGTAGGTAATTTGTTTCCATGAAATAAAATGATGAAGAGTTGGTGATAAAAAATTGTGCTTTTTAAACATTTTTAGTGCTGGTAATTCATGAATTATGGAAATATCTTATCACTCACTTCTATAATCCTGTAGGCAAAGGTTTTGATGGTAGTTGTGTTAATTTTTTTTGGTTAATTATTATTTTAATTCATTAAATTGAAGTATGACTTATTCTTAATCATTTAACCTTGCAAAATGTCTATTCCTTCCAAACACTTAGTGAAATATTTCCATGGACTCATAACTTATTGGAATTGAAATGTGCAGGTTTTGGAAGATTATAAGCATGAAGATGAAGTATTTTTTAATATCTATCCAAGTTTTCCCACCCTTGATTCTCTTGAAACTTAAATTATCTATGTAGTATTGATCAGTTAGCCAAATTGGACTAATTCAAATCAAATATGATTATGATTAATAGATGGAAAAAATGTGTGGCATATTTTGAGGTGACATTGCTTTGGGTGTACTCCCATTCAAATGTGGAGGAATACAACTATGTGGAATGTTGGCATCCACTGGTTGAGGCAGCTAATGTGTTTCTCTATTCCCTGATCTTTCATATCCTCACAAGAAGCTCTTTCTATGACACATGGATGATAAGATATCTGACAAAGTTAAATGACAAGATAAGAAAAATACATAAACTTTATGATGTCCTTATCCATATGAATGGTGCTATCCATTACTGGAAGGACATCATCATCTTTATCCATCATGTTCCTCGCCTTAAAGTGAATAGATTTTGCTTCCTTATATATTTCCTATTGGCTAACCCTTGCACCTCTTTTGGTGCAAGTGCTAGTTTAGGAAGATGGAAGCACAGGTCATTGCCAACACCACATTATACAACACGTGACATGCTTTGTTATTTTGGTAATGGTCAGTAGTAGACCTACTACCGTTATGCAATTATTTGGACTTTTAAACTAGTTTTGACAAATACGATCCTAAGTTTTTCCATATTACTTTGTTTTAATTGTTCATGCGGTTGTTCCTTCCGATGGGGAGGATTCAATGGTAAATATTTCCTCTCTTTTAGATTTTTCTCATTTTTTGGGTTTCGCATATAAAAATATGATGTCTATTGTATTTCATGTTCTTTATGTTCCATATGTTTTAATTACCTATTTGATTTAAGGTTGCTCTTAAGTTTTGGAAAAATATTTTGGAATAACTGATTCACCTTGCTTTTAGTTATCCAAATTGTTCAACACATATATCTTGGAATATACTACAATAGCCATACATTTTGCGATGTTTACTCGAGAAACTCTAAAAACAAATGTAAGATGAGGTTTTAGAGTATCAAATGATTCAAGTAACCTTGAATGAAGAGAATAATTACTTGTATCTTGAGAATTTCATATTGAAGCAAAATTTGTTGATGGGAGAGTCTCCTAAAATCTGTAATACTAAAACAATTTTGTATCAAGCTTATATTGCCAAGAAACCCCTAAAATATATGATTGAGAATTTCAGATTGAAACAAATTTTGTCGATGGTAGAGTCTCCTAAAATCCATAACACTAAAACAATTGTGTATCAAGCTTATATTTCCATGAAACCCCTAAAATATATGATTTCAAAAGAAAAAATAGAAGCTACCAAGAATGCTTGGGCTAGGACAGTGGAAGAACTAAAAGAGACTTGCTAAAGCTCCTGAAAAGAAGGTGGGAAGGAAATTTGTTTCAATATTGGATGAAATACTAGGTTGTAGAGTAAAGTGTATTGTTGATATATTTCTTATGTGTATAAGTATTATGGTGATCTGATCCAAGATATTGATCAGTAAAAGTTCATTCTCTAATTTTGAAATACCTTTACAAAAAGTGTTAGCCTATCTGTATATTCTGGAAAAATTGTACAAAATGCTCAAGAATTATTCAAGTGTTTGATTAGCATTATTTCCCATAGAAAGAGTTTTAGTATGTAACTTTTGAAGAGAATAATTTGCAATAAAAGATTGAAATCTTTAACACCTTCAAACATTGTCCAATCCCAAAGATATTGAATGATAAAAAGAAGATGAAGGACTTTGAGAAGTAGATTAAGGAATTTGATAAAATTGTACATGAAATCCTTTCATTGGTAGAAGAAAAGGGAGAACTAAATGTGTAGAATTTCAACTATATTTTAGACAAGATGGTAGCTCTAGAAAAGGGGTATAATATATTCATATTACAAATTAGGGCACTCTTGCACAATAGGTGGAAAGAACATGTAGATCATGAAGAATAGCTAAAGCAATGCCATTGAATTGAAGATTATGTGGTCAAATAGTGGGAGGAAAATTATTTCAATTCTAATAAATGATGTTTTGGATATTTTGTTTCCAAAGTTTTCTCAAAATTTGTTGTAATTTCAGATTGGTAGATGAAGATTACAATTCGTATGCCACTCAACAAAAAAAAAAACTTGTCAAACCACACCATGTTTATGGGTTGCTATTTGGGCTTTAAAGAAAAGAAAAATCTTTAACTGTGTCATCATAGCTTTAGTGCTTTATGAATAGTTATATTTCAAACTTAGACATTTTCTATTTGGTCAAACATTTGATAATTACATATATATGCGATGGAATTTAAGTTGTAATTATGTAACGGATAAAGGTGTGTCTCTTTATATTTGGGGGTAGTTCAGCAATTTTTTGAGTAACAATGGTGTGTAGCTTGTTCACTTTTTTCATCTTTATCAGAAAGAAATCAAGAACAATTGTGGGGGTTCTAAAATATATTCAGGGCTAAGGCTTTATAATTTAAAAAACTTTAAAACTAAATTGAAGCAGATGTAGTAAGTTTATGTTCCACATTTTGGTCTCACCTATTCGAATAAATTGATGAAAAATAAATTATTTGGTCATCTGCAATTATTTTCTTCACGACATATAAATTAAAGTATCAAGGATGCATGTGATATTTCAAAGTTTTTCATGTCTTCTATGTGATTTTTACAATGTGTTATGTCAAGTAGGGATTAGCAAAAAAATATGAAGATAATTTTTTTACTAAATAAGCTTTCTTTCATAAAGAGGATGTCTACAATCAACATACAGGATGGTTAGTTTATCGTAAAAAATTCAAATGCATTCAATATGGTAATTCCATATACGATTTTAGAAGATAAAACTAGAAATAATTTTACTCCTTTAGTATGATGCATTGATTACAAGATTGTACATTACAACTTTAATCTAATATGTCTAGTACTATAAAATCTGTATAAATCAATTTTGAATGTTTGCACATATAATTATCTCCCCTATTTTAATAGTAAATTTTATAATTTAATTATATACTTCGTATAATTAAATCTATAATAAATTAATATCCATTGATATGCAGAAGTATACATATATGTGTGTCTATATATATCTTATTCTGACTTTTATAATAAGTCGTTTATAATAATAACATAATAAATTACAATTTATTACATATGTGACAAAGAAATTCATGGAACATTATCACCGATGTTTTTTTCAAGGGCTAGCAAAAGTAGGAAATTTTTTGTTTTTGGGAAATCCATATCAAAACCCATCGCTCAATATAAATGCAAAAACAAAGGGGAAAATACAATGATTGCCATCCTCGGTTAGTCATCTATATTTTTTTACGAGGGACAGCTGAAGCACTCGGAATCAGCCGTCTTCATATTAGCGACAAGAAAGATGATTACTATCAAATATTCGTTCCGACTAAAGATCTTCGCGATTACAACCTCATCACTCCTTTTACCAATGACAATCGATGATGTTAAGGACTGGGAAATGCAACTTGACAGCCATGGCATTACTAAACGCTAATTAAATGGTGTGATTATCTAGGATTTCCATTAGCCCAGATGATAAAGACACATAGTCGATGGAAATCATAAATTCAATAGGACTTGCAGGCTTGGGTTCGTCATCTCACGGCTGTCTTCACCTGAGACAATTATATTCTTGATATAGAAAATAGAATGTTGATTAAGTGTATCAATCAAACCCATGACTAGAAGCCTCATTAAAAATATAAATACTCATCAATCCTTGCGTTTTACACAGGCAGTGCAAGAAGAATAATATTGTTGTAGAGATTGTAGAGATAAGAGAAGATGGTGGCTGGAACAGTAACCATAGAAGCTGAGACTGAAGTGGCGCCAAAGATATTGTGGAATGCGCTGGTCAAAGATCATGATTTCCTTGCCAGGGAAATGCCAGAGTTTTGTACAGGAGTTACATTTCTCCAGGGTAAAGGCGAGGCCGGCAGCATCAAGCAGATCAACTTCAACCCTGGTATATATGTAGATGTAGATGAAACCGATTGGTTATTTAGTATTATCATTTCTTAGTAAAATATGATATATTGAGAGTATGATATAAAATGTATGTACAGCTGTGACGCCGTTTAGCTATGTGAAGGAGAGAGTGGACGTTCTTGATGAAGAGAATTTTATTTACAGCTACACCGACTTAGAGGGAGGAGAGCTGGGAAAAAAATTGGCATCTGCCCATTACACGTTTAAATTGACTCCAAAAGCAGAGGGTGGAAGCATTGTGACTCAAATCTGCAACTTTGACAGTCTCCCTGGCGTTCCTCACGATGAAGCCAAACTTGAAGCGAGGAAAGCACAGTTCAACACTTTGTTTAGGAAGATGGAAGCACAGGTCATCGGCAATCCCACATTATACAACGCGTGACATGCTTTGTTCTTTTGGTAATGGTCAGTAGTACACCTACTGCAGTTATTGAATTATTTGGAGTTTTCAACTATTTTCGACAAATAAGATCCTAAGTTTTTTCACAGTCCTCTGTTTTGATTTCTCATGCGTCTATTCCTTCGGATGGGGAGGATTCAGTGATAACTATTTCCTTTCAAGTGATTTTTCTCATTTTGGGTTTTCCACATAAAAATATATGATGTCTATTGTATTTGGTGTTTTTATGTTATTTGATGTTCATGTCTGTTTTGATAATCATTTGGGTTATCCACATAAAAAAATATGGTGTCTATTGTATTTGGTATTCTTATATTCTTTTAAGAAAAAATATTTTGGAATAATTGATTTACCTCGCTCTTAGTTATCTGAATTGTTCAATACATATACCTTGGAATATACTACACTAACCATACATTCTGCCATGTTTACTATAAAAAATGGAAGAAGAGGTTGTAGATTATCAAATGATTCAAGTAACCTTGAATGAAGAGATAAATTAGTTGTATCTTGAGAATTTCAGATTGAAACAAATTGTGTCGACGGGAGAGTCTCCTAAAATCCACAATACTAAAACAGTTGTGTATCAAGCTTCTATTGCCAAGGAACCCCTAAAATATATGATATCATAAGAACAAACGGAACCTACCAAGAATGCTTGGGCTTGGAGAGTGGAAGAACTAGGAGAGTGCTAATGCTCCTAAAAAGAAGGTGGGAAGGAAATTTGTATCAATATTGGATTAAATAATAGGTTGTAGAGTGAAGTGTGTTGTTGATATATTGCTTATGTGTATATGTATTATGGTGATCTAAACAAAGATATTGATCACTAAAAGTTCATTCCCTAATTTTGAAATCCCTTTACAAAAAGTGTTAGCCTCTCTATAATATACTAGGAAAAAATGTACAAAATACTCAAGAATTATTCAAGTGTTTGATTAGTATTATTTCCCATAGAACGAGAATTATTCAAGTGTTTGATTAGTATTATTTCCCATAGAGAGAGTTTTAGTATGTGACTTTGCAAGAGAATAATTTGCAATAAAAGATTGAAATCTTGTACACCTTCAAAAATTATCCAATCCCAAAGATATTGAATGATAAAAAGAAGATGGAGGACATTTAGAAGTGGATGAAGGAATTTGATAAAATAGTACATGAAGTCCTTTCATTAGTGGAAGAAAAGGGAGAACCAAATGTGTAGAACTTATACTATATTTTCGATAAGATGGTAGCTCTAGAAAAGGGGTATAATATATTCATATTACAAATTAGGGCACTCGTGGACAATAGGTGGAAAGAACATGTAGATCATGCAGAATAGCTAAAGCAATGTCAATGAATTAAAGATTATGTGGTCAAATAGTGGGAGGAAAATTAATTCAATTCTAATAAATGATGTTTTGGGTATTTTGATTCCAAAGTTTTCTCAAAATTAGTTGTAATTTTAGAATGGTAGATGAAGATTACAATTCATATACCACTCAACAAAAACAAAACCTTGTCAAACCACACCATGTTCATGGGTTACTATTTGGGTTTTAAAGAAAAGAAGAATTTTTAACTGTGTCATCATAGCTTTAGTGCTTTATGAATAGTCATATTTCAAACTTGGACATTTTCTATTTGGTCAAACATTTGATAATTACATATATATGCGATGGAATTTAAGTTGTAATTATGTAATAGATAAAGGTGTGTCTCTTTGTATTTGGGGGTAGTTCAACAAATATTTGAATAACAATGGTATGTAGCTTGTTCACGTTTTTCATCTCTATCAGAAAGAAATCATGAACAGTTGCGGGGTTTCTAAAATATATTGTGAGCTAAGGGTTTATAATTTAAAAACTTTGAAACTAAATTGAAGGAGATGTAGTAAGTTTATGTTCCACATTTTGGTCTCACATATTCGAATAAATTGATGAGAAATAGATTATTTGGTCATCTGCAATTATTTTCTTGATGCCATATAAATTAAAGTATCAAGGATGCATGTGATATTTCAAAGTTTTTCGTGTCTTCTATGTGATTTTTACAATGCGTTCTCTCAAGTAGGGATTAAATAATGTTAAATAAGTCATAGAGGTTTAAGGAAATTAAATTGGATTAAGAAGAAGTATTTAATGATTGATATGTTCGCACGATTATGAAAGACATAAAATATAAAGTGGGCCTAATAACTATAGTTGTAGTCATTAATTGAACACACATTGATCTGTTAATTTGACTATGTTTCCATATGGAGAAGGCACTAGTCATTTTTACTTCCAAAATATATTATCCAAAGTTTATATACATAATTTAAATTCTATTTTAATTTCTATTTAATTTAAATTCTATTTTAATTTCTATTTAATTTCACTTTCTATTTTTTACCTCATGACTATGCAAAATAGGTTATAAGGGGTAATTAAATTAATGTTCTAATTAGTAGAAACACTTAAAGTTCTATGAAGTTGTATCTACTCATATTTATCATAAAATATTGCAAAAAAAAAATTAATTGTGAAATTGGTTTACTAACCAAGGTCTTGCAGAGCCTAAACAGTAGGGGATTTTAACTCTTTTTGTTTAATCCCACCTGATGTTAGGAATAAGGTGTCTCAACCTTGGATAATTCCTATTCTTATTATTTGTTTTGTAAAATGTATTTCTTGCAAATAATGTTGATGTGTCGGCATCTTGAATTGTGTGTAAGGAGATCATGG
>MU225344.1:1404142-1421941 GCA_018584345.1 Thuja plicata
CCTTTCGACACATTTCAACACTCAAGTGTATCCCAAGGGGTCCTACGACCCCTTGGGAGACACTTGAGCATTCTAATGTGTCCCCGAGGGTTACAGAGGGACCTAAGGGGTCATAGTACACCTTCTCACATGTTAGGACCCCTAGGAACCCTTTATGACCCCTTTGGAAACCTTTTGGATGCCTTATACTGGTGTAATTAACCTATATACTAATATGTCATATATATATATATAATTTAAATATGAAGATATTATGTGATATATTGTAAAAAATATATTAATATATAATATATAAAATAATATATGATATATATAATGTAACATTTAATATTAATATATACTACTTAAAAGTAAACGTGGTAGTTGCAGGCAAGAAAAGGCACAAATATTCAAACAGGAGGTGTGGAAACCTATACAGCTAATCAGTGGTCTGGATAGCTGGTGATTAGGATTTTAAGTGTGTTGACAAGTTTGACATAGTGGTAGATTGACAGTTTCTTCGAGCAGAGAAGGCGTAGATAGTAATCACCATTGGCATTCTTTTCAAGCGCATGCTCCACCTTTCTCAATATCATACCTACCATCATTTGCATTGTCACTTGCCTTTGCAAAAACTTCTCCCCTCTACTTGCACCCATAAATCAGCCCTTCCAAAAATCAACTCTTGTACATCATGGTTGGGCTTCCAATTTCCATTCATAGACATTTGATGTGTGTCAAACCAGGGAAGGTGGTTTTGGTTTAAATGTCTTTAAATCTGATTTGAAGAATTTTGATTGGCAAACTACCCATCTCAGAAGTCTATAATACATGCAAGAAAAACCAATGGTAAAGTCACCATTATTGCTAGTCGCCTTTAGTTTTATGGGACCTAATATCAGAACAACACTATTTTAGGCTGTGAAAGGGGCGTAAGAACTATGATACATGGTTTAACATGAATTTCAAACTTGATTTGGGAGGCTGTAGGGTTATGTGAGTTTCAATACTAGGGCAATCTACATTCACTACCTCTAGAATATGGGACGGGCTGCCAAAGAGGTTAGAAATATACTTGTAAACTTTGTTTCTCTGTAATAAACAATTTATAGCAGTTTGCATCAATTGTGGCTTTCGTTTACAGTCATGGAATGAATATATATTTATTAGGTTATAGTAATTTTTGTTGGATTAGTGTTTCAATATTGGAATGTTGAATTAATATGGTAAGAATGCTTTCCCTTACACATTGAATGATCTTCACTGATTGAATAAATCATAAATGCTCTTAAAGTGATTTCATACAAATAGTTTGGCAAAATTTCTAACTATTGGTATTAAATATACCCTATATGGCCATCAAAACAATAGGTTGTGACCTATGGTTGTTTAGGGGTGCCCTCCTTTTTTTTGGGTTGGGGTTAAATTTCCATTTGGCTCTCCTTACATGAAATGTCTCTTGGGCAGAGAAGAAATGTACCAAGCTATGAATTCTTATTAGTGAATGGTTTCGCTTAGCATGATCTGCTCATGATTACCCTTTGGGCATGGGCCATCCATTGAACTGTTTGTTGTGACCAATTTTTAAGATTTCCAATTGGCTCTCTTTACATTATTGTTTTTACTTATGGTCTTCAGTCTTGCAGGAGGAGGCAAAGTTAATACCTTCTAAATTTGGGATAGCTCTGCTTACATGCACTCTAACTATTGAGAAACATTTGTTGGCTGCCCATCATTACCATGTGATCGTTTACCCTTTGACAAAGGACAAACAATTCTCAAATAGGGAAAATATTTTTGCTCAGTAGTTGGATCCTTCTCCAAAGAAAGTATACATAACCTATCCTCTAATAAAAAAGAATTGACAAAAATCTGTATGACAAATTCTAATATGTTATCACACACAATGGAAATATTGTAACCGGTGTTTTAACAATGGGCACTAGTCACTCCTAAAAATAAATACCACCACATTTTACTCTGATCTCCATGTTATAAACATAGTTGCAATTTTGCTATGACAGGTCTTATAAGGATAATCAATAATATATTTGCTCTACTTCTATGCTTTTTATTTTTTTCAGTTCCCCGCTAGCTCATTTATGTTTCTTTATACGTTCTTATACGTTCAATGGACTAAAATCTGGGACAATTTTCCTTGGTGCTTTGTCACATGGGATATTATTTATATGTATCGTTGGTCAGTACCAAGCACCCTAGACTATCAAACCCATAATTTTTTCCATAGCATCTACCCCTATGTTTTTATCTATATTTAATTTATTGTATTATTTTTTATCTAGGTACCATTATTATTATTAGTTAAGGATAGTAATCCATAATAATTTGATTCTCCTAATCCTCTTCGTTACTTCTATTAGTTTTCTTTATAATTTCACATTGTCCTGTATCCATAATCATGTACAATACATAGCCAAAAAAAAAATGCAATGATACTACAACGTTGGAGGAGAGTTTTAAAATGTCCTCATTTTAAGGTTAAGGGAGAGGGAGTTTGTCCTCATTTTCTTTACTACATCATAGTCTAATCTACATCCAGTCCAATCCATTGTTGTGAGTACTAGATTTTCAATCTTCTACCACTGTAATGATTAGAAAGCTACTTTATAAAAATGCTTTATCACGCAGTTGTTATTTAATTTTGCTTGACTGGATAGGTATGAATGTTATAAATTAGATTATATTTATGTTCTCTCCTTCCGTGAGAGAATGCTGAGAGGATGTCTTTATTTGCAAAGTAAATGTGATTACAAATATGTTTGTTTGACCAGATAGGTCTTAATGTTATAAAATAGGCTATGTTTATGCTATTTTGTGCAATGTAAATGTAGATTACAAATTCAGCCATAAATAGGTGTAAACCAAAATATTCTTGCAAATATTTTATTTTTGTCAACTCGTGTTCCTCTTTCTATTGGAAAATTTGTTCACTCTCCAATACCATTGTTCACCTCATGCAATGTGTTTTTAATTGCATAGTATCAAAGTTGTTATTGGATCTATGCTTTCTTCAAGGCATGGACAACAACAACAATACTATTAGTTCATGTTTCGTTGTGTTCCTAAATTATTGCCATCATAGGAAGAAAATGATAATTGTTATGATACAAAAAAAATTCATGGGTAGAGCTAGCCAGTGTCCAATGTTACTGCTGGATATAAAGGATTGGCTTCCTGTAGTGGCAGAGAACTATAGCGGAGGGCTAGCACGGTAACTAGCGATTAATCTTCATATGCATCAGCCAATTACAAATTAGATTTTTATTAGTTTATGTTTTAAAGCTATGTTGAAACTAAGAGAAGTGCAAGTTTTTTAAGTTCAAAATATGTAAAAAGTGTTTTATCGGTGATTTTATTGGGGGCTGCAATCGGTTGCAATAGATGATCAGAGAAATTTCAAATTACGAAACAAGAGAATGCATTTTTCTCTAGGTCTCTAACAGGCTTGCAGGAGCATTCAGTTCCTCACATGACAATCTAGATTTTGTGAGACTGCAACTACTTAAAAGTGAATGTCGTAGTTGCAGGCAAGAAAAGGCACAAATATTCAAGCAGGAGGTGTGGAAACCTATACAGGTAATCAGTGGTCTAGATAGCTAGTGATTAGGATTTTAAGTGTGCTGACAAGTTTGACATAGTGGCAGACTGACAGTTTCTTCGTGCAGAGAAGGCGTAGATAGTAATCACCATTGGCATTCTTTTCAAGCACATGCTCCACCTTTCTTGATATCATACCTACCATCATTTTCATTATCACTTGCCTTTGCAAAACCTTCTCCCCTCTACCTACACCCATAAATCATCCCTTCCAACAATCAACTCTTGTACATCATGGTTGGGCTTCCAATTGCCATCCGCAGACATTTGATGTGTGTCAAACCAGGGCAGGTGGTTTTGGTTTAAATATCTTTAAATCTGATTTGAAGAATTTTGATTGGCAAACTACCCATCTCAGAAGTCTATAATACATGCAAGAAAAACCAATGGTAAAGTCACCATGATTTCTAGTCGCCTTTAGTCTTATGGGACCTGATATCAGAACAACACTATTTTAGGCTGTGAAAGGGGCATAAGAACTATGATACATGGTTTAACATGAATTTCAAACTTGATTTGGGAGTCTGTAGGGTTATGTGAGTTTCAATACTAGGGCAATCTGTATTCACTACTTCTAGAATATGGGACAGGCTGCCAAAGAGGTTAGAAATACACTTGTAAACTTTGTTTCTTTGTAATAAACAATTTATAGCAGTTTGCATCAATTGTGGCTTTCATTTATAGTCATGGAATGAATATATATTTGTTAGGTTATAGTTATTTTTGTTGGATTAGTGTTTCAATATTGGAATGTTGAATTAATATGGTAAGAATGCTTTCCCTTACACATTGAATGATCTTCACTAATTGCATAAATCATAAATGCTCTTAAATGCTTTCATACAAATAGTTAGCAAAATGTCTAACTATTGGTATTAAATATACCCTATATGGCCATCAAAACAACAGGTTGTGACCTATGGTTGTTTAGGGGTACCCTCCTTTTTTTTGGGTTGAGGTTAAATTTCCATTTAGCTCTCCTTACATGAAATGTCTCTTAGGCAAAGAAGAAATGTACCAAGCTATGAATTCTTATTAGTGAATGGTTTCTCTTAGCATGATCTGCTTGTGATTACCCTTTGGGCATGGGCCATCCATCAAACTATTCATTGTGACCAATTTTTAAGATTTCCAATTGGCTCTCTTTACATTATTGTTTGTACTTATGGTCTTCAGTCTTGCAGGATGAGGCAACGTTAATACCTTCTAAATTTGGGACAGCTCTGCTTACATGCACTCTAACTGTTGAGAAACATTTGTTGGCTGCCCATCATTACCATGTGATTGCTTTCCCTTTGACAAAGGACAAACAATTCTCAGATAGGGAAAATATTTTTTCTTAGTAGTTGGATCCTTCTCCAAAGAAAGTATACAGAACCTGTCCTCTAATAAAAAAGAATTGACAAAAATTTGTATGACAAATTCTAATATGTTATCATACATAATGGAAATATTGTAACCGGTGTTTTAACAATGGGCACCAGTCACTCCTAAAAATAAATACCACCACATTTTACTCTACTCTCCATGTTATAAACACATAGTTGCAATTTTGCTATGATAGGCCTTATAAGGATAATCAATAATAAATTTTCTCTATTTCTATGCTTTTTTATTTTTTTTCAGTTCCCCGCTAGCTCATTTATGTTTCTTTATACATTCTTATACGTTCAATGGACTAAAATCTGGGACAATTTTCCTTGGTGCTTTGTTACATGGGATATTATTTATATGTATCATTGGTCAGTACCAAGCACCCTAGACTATCAAACCCATAATTTTTTCCATAGCATCTTCCCCTATGTTGTTATCTATATTTAATTTATTATATTAGTTTTTATCTGGGTGCCATTATTCTTATTAGCTAAGGATAGTAATCCATAATAATTTGATTCTCCTAATCCTCTTCGTTACTTCTATTAGTTTTCTTTATAATTTCACATTGTCCTGTGTCCATAATCATGTACAATACATAGCCAAAAAAAAATGCAATGATACTACAATGTTGGAGGAGAGTTTTAAAATGTCCCCATTTTAAGGTTAAGGGAGAGGGAGTTTGTCCTCATTTTCTTTACTACATCATAGTCTAATCTACATCCAGTCCAATCCATTGTTGTGAGTTCTAGATTTTCAATCTTCTACCACTGTAATGATTAGAAAGCTACTTTATAAAAATGCTTTATCACGCATTTGTTATTTACTTTTGCATGACTGGATAGGTCTGAATGTTATAAATTAGATTATATTTATGTTCTATCCTTCCGTGGGAGAATGCTGAGAGGATGTCTTTATTTACAAAGTAAACGTGATTACAAATATGTTTGTTTGACCGGATAGGTCTTAATGTTATAAAATAGGCTATGTTTATGCTATTTTGTGCAATGTAAATGTAGATTACAAATTCAGCCACAAATAGGTGTAAACCAAAAAATTCTTGCAAATATTTTATTTTTGTCAACTAGTGTTCCTCTTTCTGTTGGCAAATTTGTTCACTCTCCAATACCATTGTTCACCTCATGGAATGTGTTTTTAATTGCATAGTATCAAAGTTGCTATTGGATCTATGCTTTCTTGAAGGCATGGACAACAACAACAATACTATTAGTTCCTATTTCATTATGTTCCTGAATTATTGCCATCATAGGAAGAAAATAATAGTTGTTATGATACAAAAAAAATTCATGGGTAGAGCTAGCCAATGTCCAGTGTTACTGCTGGATTTAAAGGATTGGTTTGAAATTTCTTAGAAAAGCATTCCACACATGCATAACCCACCCAACCATGTAACCCAATGACTCATCTCACATTTGGCATGAATAGGAAATAAGCAGAGACATTCAGACATAAAAGACTAATATATAAACATTGGGAGCAGTCATACAAAAACTCTTTCCTCCAGCCAACAACCGCCCTGTCCGCACTTGGCAGGAACTACGCAACCCTGCAGCCCTTGTTATTATTGGCTTAATAACCTCTATTAAAGGAAACATACTAATGATACTTTAAAATAAGGGTAATGGTCTAGAAAATTCTATTTAATGCTCTTTGTTTGTGCGGACTCAGGATCCTACGAAGTTCCTTCATTCTATAAGCATTCAATACTTGAAGCATTGCCCAACAATGCATAGATAGTATTTGTTGGATTTTTCACATGCATAGTGCACACTTTTAGTTTTATGCATATAGGGGTTGCCACATTAAAATTCATTTAAAATGATTTTTAAAAAAAAATTTAAATTAATGTAAAAATAGGTTTTGAAGGGACCTAAAACCCTAATAAATCATATCATAAAAAGAAAGAGCCTTAAACATAAAGGAAAATCCTAGACACAGAAGGCTACCAAAACATATAGAAACATATAACTAACAACTAAGAGTTAGCAAAAGACCACAAAATAGAAAGGGAAAAGTCCCAAAATAGAGGAGTACCTCCACCTCTAGTTGCCTCATTTCTTGAGCCACCTTTTTAAGGTCCTATATATCTTGGTGAACATTGTCAGCTTTCATTTCCAGGTTACCTTTGGTACGCTTTCTTGGGCCTCATGATTCCTCTTTTGCTTTTTTTGATTTCTAGGTCCACACAAATATTTTTGTGATTCATACTTTTCAAATTCACCACCATGGTATTCATGCTATTAGGAGTGGATTTAATGACTTTATGACTAAAATTCATTATGGACTGGAGGATCTCTTTTATTTTTGTGAAACTCTTCTCCCTCCCTAAAATTTTACCCTTATAATCCTTCTTTATCTTCTCAATAGCATCCACCATCCTTTGGAGGCAATCAACATCTGAAAGTTTTTCCTCTTCCCTCCAAGTAGCCTCAATATTATTTTCCTGCGGATTCCTCTTCTTAGCACCAATAGTATTTGTGTCCAACTCTTTTTTTTTATGAGTATCTCTCTATTTTTTCTTGAAATATTTGATTTCATTAACGATCCAACTAATGGTTTTGTAGATCTCATCAACCCCATTATAGGCCACACCAAGGATGTCATCTGGGATCTCCTAAGAAGACTTATAGATATGTGTATTTTCTCCTGAATCATTTGGATGCATAGGGATTTTAGTCCTATCAATATGAGGGCTTACAGATAAAGAATCATTCATACTATGAATATTATTCCCTTCCTCCATCTCATCAGGATTCAACACCTCCTTCTAAATTGATTTCTCCCTATTCATAGGTAATTTTATGATTTTAACATTTTTCTTACCCTTCCTGGTAATATGGAAGACATGTAAAATTCCTTCCCCTTAGGGATCATCTTATTAGCCAGTAAGGGTTTTACATTATATTTAGGACCTTTCATAGTTTTCTCTGAATTGGTCTTAGAAACCTCTATATCAGTATTTGACTCCTCGTCCTTGGAACTACTAATGCTAAAACAGTCGTCATCTTGTTCAGACATTGAAATGGGGTGAGAAGGATAAGGGAGAGGTTTGAAATATTGAAAGATTAACAGGAGTAAACAATAATGAAGTATGATATTCCTATTGGGAATTTTCCTATGGTCCTTAAGACTATCATTCAGGAAAGACACCATATAAAATGGGATAGAGATTCTTTCATGGCACCTGAAATAGTTTAAAAGAGAGAAATGATGGCCAAATACTCTTATAAATCTTCTATCTAGAGTGACATACAACATGATGGCCTTCAAAACCTCCCTCTAGACCAACTTGATCTTTGAAGTCTTGTAGCTACTCCTTAAAAATTTCACCAATATCTCCTTCTCTTAATCTGTCTCGGTAAATTCCTTAACCACCTACAATTCCTTAACCACCTACTCAGAGAATTTCTTGTCTCTAAAAATCTTGTAACCTTCTATGGGAAGGCTATTAATCTTGAACACAAGGATTTTCTCTATGGTAACCTTCCTTCCAAATAGAGTAACTATTCCATCCTTCCACCCTGAAGAAATATTTTTTGTAACTTTGGGGTCCCATCCATGCAGTTTCTCAATATAAGGTGTCAAACCACCCCTTTTAAAGACCTTGCAAATGGTGGCATTGGTCTTTTTATCATAATATAATCTATGGAATCAACCCTTCACCTATCTCCCCCATATTGAAATACAACGTACATAGGTGAAGGGAAACACTGAGAATGCTAGAGAAAAGAAGGTTGAAAATGCCTAGAAACCATGTGGAAGAAAGAAAATTAAGGTCACATATACCCATCTATATTGGGAAACACACCAAAAAATGATGGAAATTAAAAAATGAGCTTTCTCATGTGTATAATTTATAAAGATAAAAAGAATTGTGCCTTCCCTATTTTCTATCATACACTAACAAAGACTTGACATCATCATGCAATTTATCAACACTCTGCTATATTATATTTTTTCCAGATTGGACTCCAACCTCAGTAAAAATCAATAACATTGTTGGCCTCACTATAGTCATGAGATAGAAATACCTTCTCAAAAATTTTCAAGAGATCAATATATTTATGAATTGAACTCCCTATAGTCCATCAAGGTTTATATGCCCCTTTTAGATGTTAGATTATGTTGTTTGAGTCTACTTCAATGCTAACTTTTTTCATTTAGAAAATGATCCCTTCTTAGCACATGATAGGCCCGAATGACTTTAGCAAGCTCATTCATCTCAATTTCCAAGCGGAGGCCACAACTGAAACAAGATTGTTGTTTTCATCTCTTATCACTCCCTCACACCTATCTGGCTAGAGATTACCCTTAGTTGCCCCATCAAAGTTATAATTTATCCAAGTAGGAGGAGGAAAAGTCTAGACCACTCTATTTCTTGATATCTTAATAGGTTTAAATGCTAGATAAATATTTAATTTAACCTCCCATGATGCAACCACCTGAAATTCATTGTATAGAAAAATTTTATTTTCTCCATTTAAATTTTTTACTTTTGAGACAATTAAAATTCTCCACTCTAGCTATACAAATATTCTCAAACACAATATCTACAGACATATGAGTTTCCCTGGATATCCTAATATTGCACTCCTTCTAAACCCTCCATTATAAATGTGGAAAGACATAGGACCAAAGAAGATTAAAGCATGATTATATGAAGGAGCTTTTCACTATATTAAAAATTCTTCATTAGATCAAGGAAAGATCCAAGAGAGATTCTAGAGCTAGGAAAACCTATTACAAATGTGTGAGGTATGAGAATGATGAAGAAACAAATGAGACATGTTCTCAATATTCATAACATAGAGATATGACCTATTAAGAAGAGAAAAACTTCTCTTGCATAGATTGTTAGTAGTCAAAAGATTATTTTGAAGAGCAATCCACATAAAAATATTAATTTTAGGGATAAAGTTTTTGACCCAATCTTTGGCCCATAGTGGCTAAGAGGGAGCTAGCTGAGACAATAAACAAATTGTAGTGGACACTGTAAAAGCTCCATAGGGAGACAACTTCCAAACCATCAATTTTCATATCTATGTGTATCTAGTAGAATATAATTAAGGGAAGCTTAAATAGGCCTCAATTTTGGACTCATTTGAGTCAAATTTTCCTAATGGTCTTCCCTCCAATAATAGGCCACAAACCGACCAAAGATATTTTAACAAGACTCCATATGCTGCATATAAGGAATATTATCACATTAGGTCTCATGACCCAGAAAACTGTCTTCCCAAAACCTTATCCATTTACCTCAACCAATTCTCCAAACAACCACTTTTGCAACCGCATCCTTAGCTTTGAAAATGGGTAAAAGCACAATATTGTGTCACACTTTTAAAAAGGACAAGGTTAACAACACAAAAATTGGTCAACTCTAATGACATAAAAGTAAGATTTCTATTTGGAATTTGGAGATGATGTAAACTGATGAAATGTGTAAAATTGGATGAAATTTATGCCTTTTTTGAATGAATAATTATTTATATGTTTTTTCATATTTAAAATATAATTATCAATTGCTGAAAAAAACTGCAAATTAGGGGGTCTACCCCCCACCAAAAAAGAATACATACATTGTAGACACACACTACAATAAGAATCATATTGTTGTAGGTATTGTAGAGATATGAAAAAATTGTGGTTGAAATAGTAACCATAAAAGTGGAGTTTGAAGTGGCAACAAGGAGATTGTGGAATGTACTCGTGAAAGATCATGATCTCATTTCCAAGGACGTACCAAAGTTGTGAACTAGAGTCATGTTTCTCCAAGGTAAGGGCAAGGTTGACAGCATCAAGAAAATCAATGTCAACCCTGGTATGTATGTCAATATAAATGAAACAAATTGGTTATTTAGAATTATCATTTCTCGGTTCCAGATGACATATTTGGAGTATGATATTAGATTGTGTGTGCAGTCACAACATCATTTATCTATGTGAAGGAGACAATGTACATTCTTAATGGGGGTAATTTTGTATACAAATATGCCGACTTGGAGAGAGGAGACCTGGGAAAGAATTTGGCATCTTCTTATTTCAATTTTAAGGTGACTCCAAAACTAGAGGGTGGAAGAATTGTGACTGATATCTGCTTCTTTTATAGTCTCCCTGGCATTCCTCAAGACGAAGCTAAAGTTGAAGAGATAAAATCGAATCCCACCGCCTTGCTTAAGAAGATGGAAGTATATGTCATCGTTAACCCCACTTTATAAAATGTGTGAGATCATTTATTATTTTGGTAATAGTTAGTAGTAGATTTTCTGTAACCATGCAATTATTTGGATTTTTCAACTATTTTTGACAAATAAGATCCAATGTTTTTGATTTCTAGTAAAAAAAAGTTTTATGGGGACCCAAAACCCCTTACAAACCCTACAAAAAAGGAATAAGAATTAAGACCGCTAAACTAAAACATGACTGGACACCAATCCGCATAAACCAGAATCACTGCAAAAAACCAGAAACAAAAAAACTAGAAACTAGCTAAACTACCCAGCAACTGAAAACCAAAAGCCAAACTAGCACTAAAGCAGGGGAATAGCAAGACCTAGGAAAACTCTAGAATAGTTCCCTCTTCCTCAGACACCTTCTTGAGAGCAATGTTAAATTTTGAGAGTTCCAAGATCCTGTCTTGAATTTTCTTATTTTTAGTAGATCAAGTGCGCTTACCTGGGCAAGCATCATCCTCTTGCTCATTGTCATCCTCAATCTTCACACTCAGAGACCTGATATCCAACTCCTCCTTGGCTGTGTTGAAGCACTCCATTGTAGATCCCATGAATATTTTATTATCCTTCATGTTCTTCTTCAGTGTGTTCTCCAGGATATCCATTCTATCCTGCAGATCCTTCACCTTCATGTTATTCTCCCCCTCTTTATCATTTTTTCTATCAATCCCCACTGACCTAGTTTCCAAATTCCCCTAAAGAATCTCAACCTTAGCAGAGAGGAAACAAAAACTAAGGTTGACGCTTTTTATCTCCTTGAAGACCCATTTCATAAGGAAGAACAAATACATTGACATCGCTTTTGCAATTTGGAGAATACCGAAAGGGGGCTCTATCTTATCATCCATGTCCTCTTGAAGGAGTTGAACATTTCATTCTTTCATGTCAACCATTCTCGCAAAGGGAATATTCCTAGAGCTGGAAGGGAAATCACCCTTGTCACCAGTCTCCACTCCAGGAGTCTCATTATCAACCTTCCTCTTTGACTATATCTCCATGACCAATTCCATCTTTGGTGAGATGGGACCATCATGATCTTCCAAGCTAGAAAAATTGACCAAAATGGGAACCTTCTAACCCCCCATATCCCCATAGTTATCATTAGGGTCGTCACCTTTAGCCTTGGATTCATGGTCAAACACATTCTTGTCCTCTTCATCACCAGAATCACTCACCAAAACTGAAAAGGTCTCCTTGCTTTCCTCATCACACTGGGTGTGGGGAACATAATCTATATCTATGTATATCCATCAACACTTTTTCCTTCAGAGTCTGTATCCATTACACCCTTGTTATCAAATTTTAAATTTTCTTCACCGACAACTTCACTTTACCCTCACCCTCCCAAATTAGTTTCCCCAAAGCCTTAGCAGAACCAGAGTCTCTAGGTGAAAGGATTAGATGGCTACTAGCAGAAATTTTTTTAACATGCTCAACAATTAAGAGAATGAGAACCTCATGCAGAATGGGCTTACTCTCTTTCTTCCTATGATAAATTATACTATGGAGAAGGGACTGCAACAGATAAAAAGGGATGGAAACCCTAACCTTATGTCTGAAATGATAGAGAAACACAAAATGGTCAGAGTGAGCCATTTTATACCTACCATCTAGGGTGATATAATTTATGAAAATAGTGAGCACCTTCACCCAGATCTCCTTGACAAATTCCACATCATAACAACCACTAGAGTCCTTCACCAAGCTCTCTTCTTCTACCTTGTCCTTAGGGAAGTGCATAATGGCCTTTTCTGAAGTCTTCTTGTCTCTATAAAACTTCATACCCTCAGTATTCAACCTAGACACCTTTGCAATAAGATCTTCGGTAATTTTAACAGCCATTCCCCCAATAGTAATAATACCATCCTTCCATCTCTTAAAAAAATCCTTCATAACTTCCTCTCTAAACCAATGAAGGCACTCTATATACGTAATGAGCCCACCCTTCATGAGCTTATCCTAGACCTCAGTCTTTTTCTTCCATTTTTTGCAGTTTTTCGGCTCCCTACGGTTAAGCCCTTCACCCATGTTGCCCTCCAAGAAAAAAATCTCAATAGAAATGGCGGAAACAACATAGAGATAGGAAAAAATGGAATTATTCAAATTGATCACCATGCAGATATATGCATGTCTATAGTTAGCCACCTCGGGAAAGTCGAGACTTTCCGTAACCCTTTTAACCACATTAATTAACTTGCGTCTTTTCATCAAAGTTTATTAAGATCTTCCAAATCATCTCTTTTGTTGTGAATCATATTAAACACCAACTCGCCCTTCAAATCGATGGTCAAATAACTTCCACCATGCCAAGTAATGATGTCCTTGGCTCTAACAACGATGTTGGCCAATGTGTTTGTAGTACAACTAGCCTCCCTGAAGTTATGAGAAATAATTACATGTTTGAAGGAATTAATGATTATTCGATCCTCTTCAATAATTGCCTTAATAGGATATGATGGCTTAGTCACCCCTTTAATGCAGTTTAAAATGTTCATAGAGTCGCCTTCAAACCACACATTTGAAGGCATGTCCTCTTTAATTATTTTTAAAGTTTCAAGGAGAGCCATAGCCTCCACAACATGATTGGTCTAGACGCCAATAGGGAATGCCACAAAAGCAAGACCATTGGCCTTGTCATCTTGAATAATACCACCACATCCGGCTAGCCTCAAATTTCCCTTCGCTGCCCCATCAAAATTGGCTTTGATCCATCCAAGAGGGGAAAAATCCAAATGGCATTCTCCCATTGGGAAGTGGATTTAACTTTGGTGCCAACAATATTAACTCTAGAAAGAAATTCCAGCTTCACTCCATTCATGATATTATAGTTCTCCTTGATGCCTCTCTTAATATTTTCAACAATCACCACCAGAGGAAGGGTAGTGTCTCTAAACACTCTATCGTTGCATTCTCTCCAAAGTTTCCAAATAACATGAGGGGAAATAATGTTCCAAAACAACCTGTCCATAGGAACCTCAGTATTTCTCCACTAAGTGAAGAAATCCTCCATATTATGTGGGAAAACCCAACATATCTTCCATCATTGCAAAATGATACTCCAAACTTCCCATGAGTACCAAAAGTTAAAATCCATATGGTAAGCTGACTCCTCAGCATGCTTACATAGGAAACATTTATTAGGCAGAATCATGCCTCTCTTTTAGAGATTATCAATAGTAAGAATCTTATTCTGTAAAACCAGCCAATAAAAAATGTTAATTTTAGGAATTAACCGTTTGTCCTAAACTTGGGCCCAAAAGGGAGGAAAGTCCGGCGGCTTCAAAAAAATCTTAGAGATAGAAAAAATAGAGAAGACTCCATGAAGAGAGAATCCCCTATATCCGAGCATCCTCCCTGATAGAGTCCACTTTCCAAACATTCAGATCTAGCATCAAAGGTTGAAGTGAAAAATCAACAACAGAAAGATCAACCCAAGATTGGCACCAGCAATAATCTTTAACCCACAAACCAAATCTATGTAAATAGATATCAATAAAAGGCAGGAGGGTAGGAATAGAATTTAGAGTAAAATATTTAAGCCACTTTGCACCCAAAACCCACTTAGCACCCTTCAAAGTCATCTTGTTAGCTTGCTGAATACAATTCCAAATAAAAGAGCCCTACACCTTCACATTAGACATCATAAAATCTGAATATGAGGGAAGGAGAAGAGATATTTTTTGTGAATAATTTCATTCCACTCTTTTTCCTGCCAAAGATACTCCAAATTTTCTTAGCCAGGAGAGCTTGATTGGTAACTCTTAAAGGGCAGATCCCCAAGCCTCCCCACTTCTTCACAGTGAGAACCTTGTCCCAGGAAACTAAAGAAAATCTCTCTTTCTTCCATCCCTGTCCATAGAAAATTTCTCTAAATCTTCTCAATGATATATGCAAATTTACTAGGGATTTTAAATAGACTAAGGGAATAGATAGGGAGACTCTATATGGAAGCCTTCAATAGTTGAAGTTTTCCCGCTTGACTTAACAGAGTTCTCTTCTAGCCAGCTAATTTCCTATTGAATCTATCAAAAATACCATCCCAATAAGAGTCATGAGGTTTTAATCCCAAGGGAAGACCAAGGTAGGTGGCAGGAAGAACACCAATTTCACACCAAATAATTTTGGAAATTCTATGTTGTCTTTCCTCTGACGTGTTAAGATAAAATAGAGAGCTCTTATTCCAATTAACAATTTGATCTATAGCATGAGAATAAATAGAAATAGCATGTTTAATCATCCTGGGTTCCTAGATAGTAGAAGACCCCATAATAACTACATCATCAACAAATTGCTCATGGGAGCAAGGCCTAGAAGCACAGGAGGGAATGAGGGCCTTTAAAGATCCATTAGTTCCCAGTCTTTGAAATTAGCAACCAAGACCCTTCGATAGAACAAAAAAGAGAATTGGGGACAAGGGATCACCTTGATGGAGTCCTTTGAAAGGCTTGAAGAATCTGGAAGAAGAACCATTCACAATAACTGTAGTTGTAGAAGTAATAATGAGATGGAAAACCAGCTGCAAGAATTTATCACAAAACCCATCGTATCGAAGAATATTGATAAAAAAATCCCAATCCACCCAGTCATAAGCCTTCGAGAGATTGAGTTTCAATAGGAAACCATAGTAAATAAGATCCAATGTTTTTCCATGGTACTCTTTTGTAATTTCTCATGTGGTTGTTCATTCTAATGGGGGAGGATTTAATGGTAAATATTTCCTTCTTTTAGAGGAAAATATTCATTTTAATCTTTAGATGAGATATTATATCTTGAACCAAAATTGTGGTTTAATATAACCTAAACATTTATCTTAGTTTCTTTTCTTTTGGGTTGACATTTTGCAAATAGGCCTTTTTGATTAATATTTTTTTTATAAACAATCTCTATTAGAGGAAATATATTAATGGTACTTTAAAATATGATGAATGATCTAAAAACATTTATTTAACACTCTTCATCTTTACGGAGTCAGGATCATGGAAAGTTCTTTCATTCTTTAAGCATTCAATACATGAAGCATTTTCCAACAAGGCATTGACAGTATTTTTGGCTTTTTTTTGCATGCGTAGCACGCACACTTTTCATTTTATATATATAGGGGTTGCCACATTAAATTTCATTTACAATGGTTTTTAATTTTTAGATTAAGGTTAAAAAAGGTTTTGAAGAGATCTGAAACCCTAATATAAGGTATCACAGAAATAAATAGTCTTAAATAAAGGAAAAACATAGACACATATAACTGACAACTAAGAGTTAGCAAAAGGCCACGAAACAGAAATAAAAATTTCGTATAATAAAGGAGCACCTAGTATTGGTACTTGAGAGTTTCACATTTCTCCACCTACAATTAGTTCATTTTTTGAGCCACCTTTTTAAGGTCTTGTATATCTGAGGAAACATTTCCAACTCTCCTTTTCAGGTTACATCTGGTATGGTAGCTTGGGCTTGATGATTCCTCTTTTCCTTTTTCAATTCCTTGGTCCACACAAATCTTTTCCTAATTCATATTTTTCAAACTCACCACTATTGTGTTCATGATATCAATAGTGGATTTAATGAATTTATTATTAAAATCCACTATGGATTGAAGGATATCTTTTATATTTTTTAAATTCTTCTCCATCCCTACAATTTTACCCCCGTAATCCTTCTTTATCTTCTCAATAGCATTGACCGTACTTTGGAGGCAATTTAATAATCTAACTAATGGTTTTGTGGAATTCATCAGCCCCATTATGGGCAACACCAAGGATGCCATTAGGGATCTCCTAAGAAGACTTATATATGGGGGTTCTCACCTAAATCATTTGGATTCATAGGGATATTATTCTTATAAGTACAAGGGATTGTAGATAAGGAATCATTGGGCATGGGTACTATGCCATTTCTCCATCTCATTATGATGGAACACCTCCTTCTATTCACATGTGATTTATTTCTTTTAACCCTTTTCTTACCCTTCCTCGTAATAGGGGAGATAGAGACTTCCTTCCCGTTAAGGCTCTTCTTATTAGCTAGCAATGGTCTTATATTGCATTTAGGACCTTTCTTATTTTTCTCTGAATCAGTCTCAGAAACCTCTGTACAAGGATTTGACTCCATATACTTGGAATTACTAGTGCTAAAATCTTCCACATCTTTTTCAGGGAATGAAATGGAGAAAGAAGAGCAAGGAAGACCTTTGAAATATTCAAAGATTAATGGGAGTAAACAAACATGAAGGATGGGATAATTGATGGGACTTTTCCTATGGTCCTTAAGACTAGCATTCAAGGAAGACACCATATAAAATGAGATAAAGATTCTTTCATGGCACCTAAAATAGTTCAAAAGAAAGAAATGATGGCCAAATACTCTTATAAATATTCTATCTAGAGTGTTATACAAAACAATGGCCTTAAAAACCACCCCATAGATCAGCTTGATCTTTGAAGTGATTTATTTCTTTTAACCTTTTTCTTACCCTTCCTCATAATAGGGGAGAAAGAGACTTCCTTCCCCTTAAGGCTCTTCTTATTAGCTAGCAATGGTCTTATATTGCATTTAGGACCTTTCTTATTTTTCTCTGAAT
>MU225344.1:1423063-1450564 GCA_018584345.1 Thuja plicata
CAAAGATTAATGGGAGTAAACAAACATGAAGGATGGGATTCTTGATGGGACTTTTCCTATGGTCCTTAAGACTAGCATTCAAGGAAGACACCATATAAAATGGGATAAAGATTCTTTCATGGCACCTGAAATAGTTCAAAAGAAAGAAATGATGGCCAAATACTCTTATAAATATTCTATCTAGAGTGTTATACAAAATGATGGCCTTAAAAACCACCCCATAGATCAGCTTGATCTTTAAAGTCTTGTAGCTCCTCTTTTAAACTCTCACCAAGCTCTCCTTCTCTTAATCCATCTTGCTAAATTCCATGACTGCCTACTCAGAAAATTTATTGTCTCTACAAAACTTGTAACCTTCTATGGGAAGGCTAGTAATCTCTAACACATTTTTTTCCTCTATGGTAACATTCCTTCTAAATAGATTAATTATTCCATCCTTCCACCCCGAAGAAAAAATCTCTGTGACTTTGGGGTCCCATCCATACAATTTTTAAATGTAAGGTGTCAAACCATCCTCTTTTAAGACCGTCCAAATGGTGGCATTGTTTTTTTATCATAATGTACAATCTATGGTTTCAACCCTTCACCTATCTCTTCCCATATTGAAAGCTAACTTACAGAGCTGAAGGGAAACACTGAGAATGCCAGAAGAAAGAAAGTTGAAAATGTCTAGAAAGCATGTGAAAGAAAGTGAATTAAGGCACACATACCCATCTATATTAGGAAACACACCAAAACATTATGGAAATTATGAAGTGATCTTTCATGTGTATAATTAATAAATGTAAAAAATTGCCCCTTCCCTAGTTTCTATCATACACCAACAGATACTTTACATCATCATGCAATTTATCACCACTCTACTATATTATACTTTCCCTATCCTGGATTGTACTCCAACATTGGAAAATAAAAATATTTCCATGAAGTTTTATTGTATACTTTCACCATATCAAACTTCCTATATTCCATGAAGGTTTATATACCCCTTTTGGACATTAGATTCTGTTTTTTAAGTTTCCTTCAATCCCAACTTTTTTGAATTTTAGAATATGAGCCCTTCTTAGCACATGATAGGCCCGAATAGATTCAGAAAGGTCATTCATTTGATTATCCAAGGGGAGGTCACAACTAAAACAAGATTGTTTTTTTCATCCCTTATCACTCCACCACACCTAGCTAGCCTGGTATTACTCTTAGTCACCCCATACAAGTAAGCCTTGCCCCAAATAGGAGGAGTAAAAGTCTAGACCAAACCATTTATTTATCTCTTAATAGGTTTAAACACTATTAAAAAAAAATTAATTTTACCTTCCATGATACAGTCACCTGAAATTCATAGTCTAGAAAGTTTTATTTTCTCCATTTAGATTGTTAGAGTTGAGACATTTAAAATTCTCCAATGTAGCTCTAAAATTCTTCTCAAAAGTAATATCTACAGACAAAATTTTTTTCCTGAATATCTTATGATATCACTCTTTCTAAATCCCCCATCCTAAATGGGGAAAGACGTGGGAGCAAAGAAGCTTTAAGGCTGATTGGATGAAGGGGGTTTATACTGGGTTAAATTTTGTTGAATAGATCTAGGAAAGATTGAAGAGAAATTCTAGAGCTGCAGAAATCTATGCCATATGTGTGAGGTATAAGAGTGATGAATAAAAAAAATAAGACAAATCCTTTGCATTCATAACACAGAGATAGGGCCTGTTAGGAAGAGAAAAACTTGTCTTGCACATATTATTAGTAGTCAAAAGCTTATTTTCAAGAATAATCCACATAAAAATATTAATTTTATGGATAAGGTTTTTCACCCAAGCTTTTGCCCATAGTGGCTAAGAGGGAGGTATTTGAGATAATAAAGAAACCACAGTGGACATTGTTACACGGCCTCAAGAGGGAGACACCTTCCAAACCATCCTATTTTAAGAGCTATTCTTATCTAGTAGAATATAATTGAGGGAAGCATGAATAGGCCTCAAGTTAGGACTGATTTAAGTCAATTTTTTCTAATGGTCTTCCCTCCAATAATGGGCCACAAACTGACCAAATATATTTTATCAAGACTCTGTATGATTCCTATAAGTAATTTTGTCACATAAGGGCTCATGACTCTTTCCAAAACCTTATCCGTTTTCCTCAACCAATTATCCAAACAACCACTTAAGCAACCACATCCTTAGCTTTAACAACATTATTCCATAAAGTAGCTCCAAGGGAACATTCAGGAGGAACAAGGAAGTCCTAAAAGTATTTTATACTATCTTAATACTTGTGTCGTGATATAGAGCTCGATTCCCTTCTTTCTGAAAAATCTCTCCAACTCTGTTTTGCTAGGAGAGCATTATTTAAGATTTTTATTTTCCTTATCTTGAGGCACCCAAACTTCATAGTTTTATAGATCAAGTCCAAGAAAATTAAATAAATTCTCTTCTTCTCTTCTATCCCAAAACTAAAAGAGCCATTTTTAAATTTTCTTAATGGTCTCAAAAACTTTAGCTAGAATCTTAAAGAGACTAAGAGCATACATTGGCTGATTCTGGAGGGAGGATTTATGAAGTTAAAATTTCCCCACCTAACTTAGAAGATCTCCTTTCCAACAAGATAAATTCTTTTTTAAATCTATAAATAGGAGACATCCATAAAGTTTCTAGGGGTTTAGCACAAAGAGGCAATCCCAAGTAGATAGAGGGGAGGGATCCAATGGAGAAAATGAAGGGGTATTAAAGAATAAAGATAGATTTTAGCTCTATTTATTCTCTTTCTTCAAGCCTCTTTATTTATGGAAATAAAAGGCTTCAAATTAGTTCCCTCCATGATTGTTGAGCTTCTCAGAAATATAATGTCATCAAAAAAAGTTGATGGGAACACACCATGTTAGAAGATGAGGGTCTTAAATCTTTTAGCTATTCCTACATTACCTTTTAAATCAAGATTCTACTCATAGTCCTGACTATAATGGTGAAGATAATGGGTGATATAAGATCACCTTGTCTAAGCTCTCTAGACACCTTAAAGAAATGAGATGGTGAAACATTCACAATAATCATAGTGCTACTGGTTTAAATTAGTTGCCTAATAAGATCATGTAATTTTTCTTTGAATCCAAAATCCTTGAAGACTTTCATCAAGGATTTGCAATCCATCCTATCATATGCTTTGGATAGATCCAACTTTAGCCAAAAACCTCGGTTCTTTGAAATATATAAGGAGTGAGTATGCTCATGGTTTGTGATTATAGAGTCAAGGATTTCCCCCAGGACTAAATAACTTTGTTGAGAAGCCATAAGAGATGGAAGCACACCAAGAAATATTAAAGTAATCACTTTAGAAATGATTTTATTAAAGGAATTGTAAAGACTAATTGGGTGAAATGCCTTCAGAGAACTTCCTCCAGATGCTTTGGGAATTAACACTATGAAAGTGGAGTTTAAGTCCTTAAGAAATTTTCTAGACACAAGAATTTGTTTTACATCTCCAAAATCATCGGAAACAACGTCCCAAAAGTTTTGAAAGAAGAAGAATGGAAAATTTTTCTGGTCCAAGTGATTTATTTCCTTTGAAATAAAATACCTCTCTTTTGATCTCCTCTATCGAAGGGATATTAGTCAATACACTATTATGGTCTTTATTCAAGAAATTGTGTATTGCAGGGACCCATTAATGGGATTAGGGGGTGCAACCTCTGACCCAGGTAGAGGAAGTATAAAGGAGTAAATGGAAACCACCATCCCCTAGACGGGTCAAAATAAATTTTGACAGTGCCTCTCGCGGCAACCCTGGAATATACAGAATATGATATATTGCCCAAGATGAGAAGAGAGAGATTTTGGCTTTAGCTACCAAAAGGTTGCGAAATGGAATGAATAATGAGGCTGAATGTCTAGTAGTAGTTGACGCCATTCTAATGGCGAGAAAACTACAGATTAGGAGAATTCACCTGGAAGGAGATTCTCTCCTGGTAATAAATGGGATTGCCAAAGGTCAAATGGTTACTTGGTATCTAAATAAGCATATTAGATGAATAAGGAACATGGTGGGAGAATTTGAATACTTCAAAGTCTCATAGGTATCAAGATTGGCAAATGAGTTGGTGGACAAACTCTCAAACATTAGGGCCAATAATTCACTTGAAAAAAAATTGAAATATTCAAAGATTTTAGAATTGAAACATAGAGGTCACTAAATTTATTAAGGAAGGAAACTATAGTCAGGGGCTAATGAGTATACCAAAAACCAAGTATGGAAGTGTCATGCCACCAAAACCACATGGCAGCCCTGCACAATACAAAGAAAGGAATGATGCCAAGAAGGATGTGTGTGAGCACACATGTTTTTAGGATCTCACAAGCCAAGATTTCACATTAAATGAAAGCCAAGATAGTACAGATGGGATTAATAAGAAATGATGGGAGGGACGACACCATTATGCTAGCATCATTAGTTTCTAGAGACTTTGGCAGCAAGTTAAAGCCACCCGCGATGAAGGCAAGGCAACATTGTGAAAAATGGAAGAGAAAACATTAGCGCAGAATGTAGGCTAATTTCTCCCTCTCTACCACTTGCCAAATCCTAGCCTTTGAAGGAACCATCACAATGGATCATTTGAGCCATGTTTTCATGGATAATGGAGATGATTTCTGGCTGGCACTTAGAGAAATCTTTGGGGAGCATTACTTACAAAATTGGTGGAGACCAAGAACAAACTTGGACATTTTGTCCCTATTTGTAGCTCTTGGAATCTTGGTTGTGGAGTCAAAATAGGAAGTGAGATGGGTGGTCAGACAGTGCATGGTGAAATGGGTGGAAGCCGTGGAGGAAATCATCCAATGGGTGGAGGTGGGGCTGGGTTTGCACATGGGCGATGTGCCTTTTCGCATAGTGGGATGTAGTAGTAGAGGCCTACAACCGCTTGTGCTATGGTTGACTTCCAGCCTTGAGGATGTCCATTTAGCATAGGCTCTGAGTGGGTGGAAGGATCTGAGGGCCTCCTTGGAGAGGAGGAAGGAGGCAAAGGAGAAGGGTGAAACTGAGCTCGCGGTGAAGTAGAAAAAGAAGCAGACACCCATTAAGTCCATAGCGGCTATGGGAGAGGATGGAAGGCCACAAATTTGATGCTAACTACCAGTCACAAGAAAGAGTGGAAATGCCAATGCAGCTTGGAAGGCCAGAGAGGAGGAGGCTACATGCACAAGCGGGATAGCTGAGGGTAGGATATATGTCGGGGCTCTGGTGGAGAAAAGTGGTACCTTTGGTAACTTCACCAAAGAGGAGGCTGCCAAGTGGCTAAGTTAGCTGGACTTTAGTTTCCTTTTGTTTTTTCTATTAATAGAAAACCGGTTTTTTGCTATATTGTATGTTAATACATAGCCGACCTTAGAAGCAGATAACAACATGCAAGGAAGTTTTTTGCATAATTGTACTTGAGATCCAATTTTGGCATTGATGTAACCTCTTTACATATTAATGAAAATGAAAAAATATTACTAATAAAAAAAAATTATGTATTGCAGCAATAAGCTATTTATGACCCACCTCATTAAGTCTCTCTTTAGCAGAAATAAAGTTAGCAAAAACATATAATATCCTCCCTCCTGATTTCATCATCTTTATCAATTTTAACACAATTTTTATCAGATGATAAATTATGTTTGAATCCTTATGTTTCGTCGTTGTCATATGAAAAAATCTAGTATTTTTATGCCCAAAATACAACCATAGAGATATACGTATTTTCTTCCAAAATTCCTCTTCCTTCGCAATGAAATCATGATTCTAAATGATTATCTCATTTACTCTTAATATATAATATTCTAAATACCCTTCCTTCTAATTTTTTCTTGAATCTTTTAAAGATTTGACTGAAATGTTAACTTTTTGGAAAATGTGTTTCCAAACATTTCCTTATTTCATTTCCTAATGTCCCCTTTAACCTCCCTCATCTTCTTACAAACCTTGAACATATCAGTACCACTTACCTAAATATTTCACCACTCCTTGATATAGCCATGCAATTAAGGCTAGGAAAGAAAAATAATTTCAAAATGGAAGGAGAAGTTCCTCTTACCAGAGATAGAGTCTACTACAAAGCTTATACGAAAATGGTTTGAACCAATCCTAGATAAGAAAGTCAAGAAAAAAAAAAAAAAAACTCCTAAACCATTCATAATAAATAAGAGCATGGTCAAATCTCACTTGTATCAATTCATTACCAAATCTCCTTTTTAACATTGTATAAACTGCCCCTCTTAGATCCACATTGTGTAGGCCTTGACTATTTATGAAGTTTATTAAATCAATTTTTCTATCCAATTGAATCAACAATGCACCAAAATTTTCTATTTCATGTAAAGTACTGTTGAACTCACACACAACGATCTAATTATGCTCAGTAAATTTAAGCCTAAAAGAAAGAAGAGATTACCAAAACAAATTTCTAGCTACTTTATTGTTGGGAGCATAAATATTAGAGAGGATCCAACCAAAATCATATCTATATATTTGAATCTTTTAGATAGATTATTAGAATCCTCTCATAAAGAAGTACCTTGAATGCAAATATAATTTTTAAAGGTAGGTAAGACACATGAAGATCCTTCATATTTATTTCCTTGAACAAAATAATATTTATAGAATTTCAACTTTTCAACTCTGTCCTTAGGCATCTTGGTCTCTTAGACTAGCATTATATATGGTCTATAATCCCTAAAAAAATAGATAAAATATCATGATTATAGGAGCTATTGAGCCCCCTAATATTCCAAGACATAAACTATATCACTTACTAGGTATATTGTTCTAGAAAATCTCCTAAAGAGTTCTCTGGATTCCATTAAATATATTCTTAAAGCATTCTTGTTCCCTATACTATTTGGATGATTTTATTCCCGAGGCGTTGGAACCTCCAAAGTCATCTTTAGCTTCATTTATTGTAGAAACTCCTAGGGTGGTATTCATATTTCTTCCTTTCCTCCTCTCCTCCCTAGTAAATGACCCACCGTCCTCCACATTGTTTGAATTCAATGTGGATGGCATTCTTCTTGCCCCTGATCGACCCAAGTCTTTGAATAAACATTCTATTGAAAATCAATGGATTCTTTTCTATAAGATGCAAGAATTTATTGTTCAAGGAATAAGCATGATTGATGGGAACAGAGAAAATTTGTGGGAACTTCCATGAAAACCACATCGAGTAAGACTCAAGATCCTACCTTGAGAATTAGCAGTGCATTTGTGTCAGAATAGTATTGAGATGGGTGATCTTTCAATACCTCATATACACCATCTTCATAAACATATGTATAGATGTATGAGTGGGAAGTTGGGATGCATCATATTATTAAATATCATCTATAGATATATCATTTTTAAGTAGGTGATTCATTGTTATGAACAACATAGACTTATGCAAAATACTACTCATAAAATATATGTTGATAAATTTGATTGATAAATTACACTTTGAATCCTAAATTTAATTCATCACTTAACCTAGGGACCAAACAGGACACCATTGTCTAGGCCTTCCCTGAGCCACACGGTAACCATATCTTCTTTACTTTGGAGTTTAGTATAGGATTTTTATTTGGAATTTGGGATGTGCCAAATAATAAAGTCCTCATTGGCAGGTAAAATTATCAACACTATGTCATTGGAAGTAGTCTGCTAGTTGTACACTAGTCCCCAACTGTGATGTACAACCACACCCAATCATGTGGTACACTAAGGCCCACCCCCACCATATACATAGAGGTGGACACATGGTCCAAACACACACAATGCACATGGTTAGTCCCACAATACTAGGTTATACTTTTTTGCTAACTTTGACACTAAAATGAGTATTTTGAAAATAAACTTCGCATTTAGATACCTATTACAATAAAACCATTAGGAATTTGAAGATGATGCAAACTAGTGATTTTTACCATATTGTGTATATTCTAAAAATAGATTTTTAAAATATTTTGGAATTGATTTATATCCATTTTTATATCTCCTTCAAAAAATAGTTTTTAACAAAAGACAAAATATTTAAGTAGTGTCATTGACTTGGTACTACATAAATTTTTTTCTAAAAGGGATAAAAAATGACTTTTTTGAATTTAAATTTGTAACACTAATATCTAGTGCCTTCAATTTGTTTCATTTGCTTATGTTAAATATTTTGTATTGTTTTAAGTTTTGAAGTGATGTTAAATATAATTTAGACATATGTTCACTTGATGATGCATGACTTGTTCTCCATGTATAAAAATTCAATACCAATTTCCTAGATATTTTTGATTTTTTTTCTTAGTTTACTATTTTTTCATAAGCATTGAACATATAAGTTCATATATGGTGAAAACAGTATGTTTTTTAACACTAAAAATATGAAGTCATAATAAACTCAATATATATTTAAATTATAATCATTGAAAATATTTTTTTTAGTAATACCATCCTAGATGTCAGTTTGTTGAATGAATTCATTTGATTCCCCAAAATCTAAGGTCAAAGTGCTTTTTTGTCAGCATTTTGAGGGGTCGAAAGGAGACTTCGTTGTAGGTATGATAGAAGAGTAGAGAGGTTATATCAATGTGTTTTTATCTAAGAGGATTTGATTTAACTATTTTAAATTAATTCCTTCAAATGGGACCCCTCGAGGATTAAATCATGATATTTTCTATAAAATGTGTAATTTTAGCAAAAAATAGGATGTTCAAAAAAATATAACCCACTATTGTGGGGTCACCCATTGTATACAATAATTAGGCTATCACTCACACAATACATGTGCAAGAATCAAGGGAGGGTACATTAATCTCAAAGGAGTCAGTCAAATGTTGATGAATAAGTACAACATAGAAAACACTCAACATGCAGATATAGATAATGCAAGAACACGGTGTTCATGACCAAAAACACTGGACTGGATTCCCTATAGACCTGCCAGTCCAATGCGAGGAAATCCAATTGTTTTTGGCCAACTGACAGGTTCAACCAAAGTAGATGGTTGATACCTCTACAATTCCAGCTCTGCAAAACTGAGGCTAGTAGGCCTATTCCTTAACCAAATATGTAGGTTCAAAGAATTCTTATAACAGATAATATGTGTTGAATGTTTTTTCTTCAAAACTATAAACTATAAACTTGAATGCCTTTTTGTAAACTGAAATTCCTTGAAAGAAAATAATTATGCCAATTAATAAATAAACTTGAAATAAATAAGGATGCTGTGAAGTAAGGGAGAATATTGTTAGATCAAGACAATAAAACTTCCCCAAATTACTAGATCAAATCAATAAGCAAGACTAGTGTCTTATTCCAGACTGAGCAATGGAGTCAGATCTATCCAATTATCATGTTCAACTCTGAAAATGGAATGCAACCAATATTAATTCTAATGCATGTGACTGACCCTTATAAGATTAGAATGAAATCATAGTAGTCCTATTAAATTTAAATTTTCTCAAAAAGACCAATATGATAGAATTGAAATTTGACAACCAGTCTTTCAATCTGTTTCTGCTATCTTGAAATCAACTAAAATTATGATCTATCCGAACAATGCAATAGGGCATACATTTGCAAACAATTGTTATCCAAAGGACCAATTGGGAAGAAAATGTAAACCATTACCTATCAATGAAAGAGAAAAATACTTATCTCTTTATTGACTCAAAAAAATAGTACATGAGTTTCATGTTGCAGTCGTTGATCTAATGCTCTTTCCCATTACATTAAAAAAATATTCATTGTATTGTCTCACCCTATTTGAGGTTTAGTTGACTTAATATTTATATGTGTTTCAAAGGTTTCCTGTGAAAGGTTGTACCTTTTCACAAAATCCTAATCCTACAACTAACCCTACAAAACATAATAAATTATCCATGTAAAGGGAACAAATCATTTCCCACGTTTACAAATATTAAAATATGTGTTTGTCCTCTTCTCGGATAATTTGCTTGGCTTCCCAAAATTTCCTGCACATCAAATCAAAATTAAATAACTCTAAAATTAACATTAACCTAATGCTCCTAAAATATAGGGTATGAAAGTTATAAATATTATAATTCACCCTATAAAATAAATAAAATACAACTTACCCTAAAAGGATATTTCAAATAATAAACATAGGGTAAAGTAAAATATTTTTTTTAAATATTTTTGAAAACCAAAATTTGTAATGTCAAAAATATTAAATAATTTTAACTTTTATCAATATTTAAATAATTTAGATCAAATAAATAACATATTTCAAAATAATTTACCCTATTAAAATATTTCACATTACTAATTTAGGCTAATTTTAAATAATGCCTACAAAATTATATTAATAAAATCTAAATCACATCTTTAATGTAAAATCTTTTAAAAGCACATAAGGTAAAAGAAATGAGATAATTTGATTTTCTCTAACACATAACTTGAAGAAAACATTTAGACTAATTGGTTAGAGGGCGAATGGGTAGGTAGGTAGGAAAAAAGTGATGACTTGAGAGGTCAAGTCTTCAACTCTCGATCGCTACCCTTTTGTCCAACATCCCTATTATTCCTCTATAATTATTTTTATTTCAAAAAATATAAATGCATTTAGCACATTGAAATAAATAATTAATTTTTCTCAAATAGTATAACAAGGAAATAAATATAAAAATGAAAAAACACTTCCCTCAAAATTTTATGTAAATTTGGGGCTGAATTTTTAGGTGTCAACAGTGGCTACAATTGGCGACATGTGTCCATACCTGGACACAGTGAGAATCCAGCTATCCCTGGGAGAAGAAGACCACTTGAAACATAATGTTAATGTAATGAAAATAAAAAGTTATTCAAAATCATTAACATTTATCATGATGCTCATTTGAAGGCAAATTATTTCAAATACTAAAAAGATGTTTCATAATAACATGTTTTCCTATTAAAAAATGTATATAGTAAAATCATAGGAAAAACAATAATATTTTAAATATCAAAATAATTAAAGAGAAATTTATTACCTCAATATATGTTTACCTTATTACCCTTTTCTATGCAGATTATTACTTTTCAACTTTTGAAGAAAAAATATTTATCACTTCGATGCCCAGTGATTTCAGGTTTAGGGTTGTTTCTTTTCTGTGGAAAATATTTAAATTCTCTTTACCATAATTTCTTGGACATCTTGTTTTGAGAAAGATTCTGTGATCTTTGAATTATTCAGATCTGTCTTTTAGAGTCGAACGCCTAATGTCATATCTAATCTTAAAGGTAATCGAGAAACTCCAGAGAAAAAGGTGTGTGAGCACCAAACTCTGCAATTTCTGAGCTTTATGACAATGCAATGTTTCATGACATCTTCATGATTGAAATATAACCCAAACCTGCGCATTGTAAATAAAGGAAAAAACAACACAATTAAAACATACAATGCAACAGTATATATTGGAGTGCTCCTCTCCCTGCAGCATTTGTTCCTTGATACTTTGTTTTCTTCCTTTGCTGGAAAAACTATCTTGCTAATCTTATTTGCCTCTTATAAACATGTTAGCCATTTTTTATAAATCTAGATAATTTCTTGGGCTCATACACACTCTAAAATTATTAGAAACAATCTAAAAATGACTTCCAAGTTGAGGTATATGGTCTGAGTAGTCATTTTAAAAATAAAATCATTATTTACAGCATACATTATGTCCCAAAAAATTGCTCCAAATATATGCACGTGAATATAATTGCTAGTCATTTTTGCAAATTCCTGGGCATTTTTGAGGTTGCTGGTATTTCAAAATCATGGAAAAATGTGAAAAAATTATTCATCATTCATAGAGAAAGGTCTGGGAACCTTTTTAGATGTTTAAACAATTATTTTCAGCTTCAAAACAACCTCAAATTATTGCCTAAATAGAAAAAACGTGATTCATTTTGAATAGTAAGAAAAAAAAATTTATTTCCTTCCAATTGCTTCATTATATTATGTTGATATAACAACTATAAACTTAATGCACAATGTAATTGTAAAAACAATGCAACATTATAATATATACAATTATATAATAATACGATTGTAATATAATATAAAAATGCAAAATTTGTAACTATACATGAGCTCTTAATATTAAAATTTTCAATTCCATGTGTATACAAAAATGATCATGGGAATATAAATGAAAGGATAATTTCAAAAGGGTCTGCACTTAAAATGCAAGAAAACAAAGAACACTAAGAAAAATAGAAGATATACTTACCTGTACAGTGAAACCTTACCTCTGTCAAAAACTTTGTTTTGGTCATACAATATTTTATGCCTTCTTGAAGCGCACTAAACATAATTATGTGACACATTATCTAACTGTGCGATACCCTTTGGTTCTTCTAGTGTAAAGCCATCATCTTTATGAACATTATTCACTGTGATTTACCCTTGTACATGTGATTAATTTTGCGATATTTTACCCTCACTATTGAGGAAATTTGAAGAACTTTCGAGACCTTTCAAAGAAATATTTCCTTCCTGAATATCAATATTTGCTTCATCAACATGAATAATGTCTTCTTTAGATCTCTTTGTAGAAAATTCTTCCTGCCCATATACTGAATGCAATTCCATTTTGTCTTCACTTTCTGGATGGTCAACATTCATTTCACAAAATAGATTAAAAAATATTCATACTTAGGAATCATCTCTTCACATTCCTGTGGAGTTGGGTTATACTGAAAATTTGAAAAAAAAAATTTAGGAACATCTTCATCACAATGTGTGTACTCCTTTGATATATTATTTTCCTGGGGTTTATTACTTACTTCATCAAATCTACCATGGATATGCCCTAATTTATTAATATGTTTATCCTGGTAAATGTAGAGAAAATTGTGACCATTTTTATGGACATACTTTTTATATTCTGTGTCCAATAGATTTGAAATTTCTTCTGTACTGAGAAAATTTTCATCTTGATCTACTTCATTATCTGCATCTAGTTCACATATTAAATTGTTAGAAGAGTCAGCCATACATGAATCAATTACTGGTTCCCTATCCTCAACATTGTCTTTTCTAATGGATACACTACAAAGTAAATGTTTAATTATCTTAGGTATGAAACTAGGGATAGAGTTATCATTTCCTTCACATGTCTGGTAACTATTTTCTTCTTCATATGCATCCTGAGGAGGTATGTAGGGGTTTTCTTCCATAGTGGGATTTTGATTTTCTTCATAGTCATAGCACTCATTGTCTTCTTCATCACTTGCATTATAAAAGTCATACATGAAACATTCTACAAATTCCTTACATGATGAAATGCTATGTGCAGGTAATGATTCATATGCTTTTCTTGCATAATCCCTAAGTCTTTTGGCAAAATAGAATCATCACCTGACCTTCTTCATCAATTTCAAAATCTTCTATGAATGAATATAATACTTTTAAATTCCATTTTACTGATTCATTATATTCACTATAAAACCTTGGTACAACTTGTCCAATTTGCAAAAATAACTTATCTGGAAAAAATTTGAATCCTCCAAAATTCAATGGCCTGATGCTATCTGAAATAAAATATTTTCTTTGATACATTCTATAGTAAATTCTCTATTACTAAATAGGTGATCAATATTCATTCCCTCTATGTTCTTTCCCTCAGTGGATTCACTGATAATTTTTGACACACGGAGTCGCTACATTCTTACCAAAAGAAAAATACAAACTAATCTTGAGTTCTTAATCCCAGTAGAATCACCTTCTAAAAACTTTATACGGAGTCGCCACCTCAAGCGTCTTGAGGAAAATATTTTTTCCTACTTTTCTTAAGAAAAAATCTGAAATTTTTTATATAGAGTCGCCACCTTCTTCATAAGAAGGATAAAATCATACAATTGATTCTGAGTTCTATCTCCATTAGACTCTGACTCTCTTATCACAAAAAATTCTAAATAATGTTGTCACAACAATTCCCGAGTAGAGTCGCCAATTTGTTGGTGCCCAAAAAGGCTGGATTGGATTTCCTATAGACCTTCCAGTCCAATGCTAGGAAATCCAATTGTTTTTGGCCAACTTGCAAGTTCAACCAAAGTAGATGGCTGAAACCTCTGCAATTCCAGCTTTGCAAAACCAAGGCTGGTAGGCCAATTCCTATACCAAATATGTAGGTTCAAAGAATTCTTATAGTAGATAATATGTGTTGAATATTTTTCTTCAAAACTGTAAATTATAAACTTAAATGCCTTTTTTTAAACTGAAATTGCTTGAAAGAAAAGAATTATGCCAATTAATAAATAAACTTGAAATAAATAAGGATGCTATGAAGTAAGGGAGAAAATTGTTAGATAAAGACAATAACACTTCCCCAAATTACTTGATCAAGTCAATAAGCAAGACCCGTGTCTTATTCCAGACTGGGCAATGGAGTCAGATCTATCCAATTATCATGTTCAACTCTAAAAATGGAATGAAACCAATATTAATCCTAATGCATGTGACTAGCCGTTATAAGATTAGAATGAAATCACAACATTCCTATTCAATTTAACTTTTCTCAAGGAGACTAACAGGACATAATTGAAATCTGACAACCAGTCTTTCAATCAGTTTTTGCTATCTGGAAATCAACTAAAATTATGATCTATCTGAACAGTGCAATAGGGCATATGTTTGCAACCAACTCTTATCCAAAGGACCAATTGGAAAGAAAATGTAAACCATTACCAATCAATGAAATAGAAAAATACTTATCTCTTTATTGATTTGAAAAAATAGTACATGAGTTTCATGTTGCAATCGTTGATCTAATGCCCTTTCCCATTACATTCAAAAAATATCCATTGTATTGTCTCACCCTATTTTAGGTTTAATTGACTTAATATTTATATGTGCTTCAAAGGTTTCCTGTGAAAGGTCATACCTTTTCACAAAATCCTAATCATAAAACTAACCCTAAAAAACATAATAAATTATCCATGTAAAGGGAACAAATCATTTCCCACATTTACAAATATTGAAATATGCATTTGTCCTCTTCTCGGATAATTTGCTTGGCTTCCCAAAATTTTCTGCACATCAAATCAAAATTAAATAACTCTAAAATGAACCTTAACCTAATGCTCCTAAAATATAGGGTATAAAGTTATAAATATTATAATTCACCCTATAAAATAAATAAAATACAACTTACCCTAAAAGGATATTTCAAATAATAAACATAGGGTAAAGTAAAATATTTTATTTAAATATTTTTGAAAACCAAAATTTGTAATGTCAAAAATATTAAATAATTTTAACTTTTATCAATATTTAAATAATTTAAATCAAATAAATAACATATTTCAAAATAATTTACCCTCTTAAAATATTTCACATTAGTAATTTAGGGTAATTTTAAATAATGCCTAAAAAATTATATAATATAAAATCTTTAATGTAAAATCTTTTAAAAGCACATAAGGTAAAAGAAATGAGATAATATGATTTTCTCTAATACATAACTTGAAGAAAACATTTAGACTAATTGGTTAGAGGGGGAATGGGTAGGTAGGTAAGAAAAAAGGGATGGCTTGAGAGGTCGTGTGTTCAACTCTCAATTGCTACCCTTTTGCCCAACATCCCTATTATTCCTCTATAATTATTTTTATTTCAAAAAATATAAATGCATTTAGCACATTGAAATAAAATAATTAATTTTTCTCATATAGTATAACAAGGAAATAAATATAAAAATGAAAAAACACTTCCCTCAAAATTTTATGTAAATTTGGGGCTGAATTTTTAGGTGTCAACACACCGAGGTCACTAATCATTATAAACAATGTTTTAGTGTAGGGAATCAGTAATAGAGTGTCATGACATGTCTCATAGAATTCCATGTGGTCTCAAGAATTTATTCTCTCATCAAGTAAGGTCTACTATGTCAGTTAAACATCCACAAATGGCCATGAGTATCCCACCTCAACATTTGCATATGGACATGGCTATACAGTCATAACATCCACTAATGGAAAAGGTTATACTTGCTCCACATCACTTGAAGAATACTAATACCTATTTTTTTTATTCTTGAATTATGTTTTACTCTATTTATTTTAGTAATTTATCACTTTTTTTGAACTCTTTACATGTCCCATGTGAGCCACTTATAGGTCAAGGTCCACATTAGGAGACACTCCACCTCACTACCCAAACAAATAGACTCATCTTGTTATAACAACAAGGCACAAAGAAAAACAATGCAACAAGGAATAAGAAAGGAAAACTCAAAAGTTGGAAAAGCTTAATGAAACATGGTAAGCTCTATTAGTCTCAAACCAAAAGGAGTCATCCAAACGTCGACATTGGAGCATAGATAAAATACATGCCTTGATGTAGTCTCAACACCCTACATTAACATATCACGTGTGAACTATAATAAAGCATAGAGTATGCCAATACAAAATAAAAAAGAAATATCAATAAACATATGACTACAAAAGGCTCAAAATCAAGCTTCCATCAAAATACAAGAAGCACTACATTGGTCACGGACCAAGAGTACGCATCGATGAAGATTACATCAAGTAGGAATAGGTCAAATATGCTCATGGATGCAGTCCAAAACATATATTGATAAATTGAAGAAATATCAAAGAAGGCATAAAAAAAAAAATGATATTGCATAAGCATCCTCTCTTGGAAACATCACCAAAAGCATAAATCCCAATATGATCTAACATAAAAATGCACAAAAAATACTAATATCCAAAAATAAGATCTATTAAGGTATCACATGATAAAATCCCAAGCAAGAAGCTCTAAAGGAAAAATAACTAAAAAGGGAAACCATTTTCAGTCATAATAGGCTAGGAGCACAAGCCACAAAATTAATTTAAAACCTAAGGTTTGGATTACGATAATGAGTAAATAGAATGTCCTCTATTCATTCTAACCACATAATCTGACCAAAATAATGGAATACAACCCATAACTAATCACAAATTATGTCAACATGGTGACAATCCCAAATAGGAGATCACACAAAACAAGGCATAAACAAAAATGCCCAAAATTAACACTAAAATTCAAGCTATGAAAGTAAGACCCATTAAATACCATAATATTACTAATCAAAAAATATGATAAAATTCTAATTAGGGCATCATGGGAGAAAAAAACAACCTAATGGTAGAAATTTTACAATAAAAAACCTACATACTCATGTCAGCCCAAAGGCTCATCAAAGGCAATCACAAAAGTATGGAAAACATATAAATACATCATGCTAATGCATTACCAGCAAGAAATGAATGAAAATATGGATAATTGAATTAAATACAGAAAGCCCTACCTCGTAAATAGGTAAAAAAATGATCTAGAAAGAAATAAATGGATTCTTGAGGCACACATAAAATTTCCATAAAATTGGAACAATCACGCACAATTCAAGAAAGCCATTCTTCACAAATTTTGGATGGACATGTCACTCCCAAAAAAAAAAAATCAAATTTCTCCACAATAGATGGAGTGAATTCTCAAAACTCCCTAAAAAAAAAAAGTGAACAAAACTTCACTTTCAAAACATAAAAGCCCTTTTCCAAAAAGGCATTTCCAAAAATTAAATAGAATAATTCACTTAAAAATTGTAATAAATTTTCCAAAACCCCCAAGGACAAATAAAATAACACCAACAAAAGGACTATGCCCAGAGTATAATTTGTTTATAATTAATTAATATCAATTAGGCTGTATTACAATATAATCTAATTCAAACTAAAAAGGACTACCTAAATGCATAGATAGATACTGGTTGAAACACAAAGCATACAATACAGGTTCTTGACTACATGGAAACTAGAAGGCAATAATGAAAATTGGATACATTGTTACATCTGGGAATGATATTGGTTAATTATGCTAAACAATCAATGTGACTATCTCATATGTGATTGTCAAGAATAAAGACATGCTCAAACTTTTAGCTTAGGTAGATATGATTTCATGTACCTATTCACTAAAACATGCACACATCAAGTGCAACTGTACACAATATATAGCTAAAGCACATGCATATAATTATCAAAGTGTTCCTAATGGAAGAAGACACTCTAGTGGAATAATAATTTGTATGTATTAGAATGTTACGATACTGGTCACTCCATATTTAATCCTTAGTGTATAGAATAAACAAAAAAATCATTTAAATTAAAATATTAAATAATTATTCTATGGAATTTAATCATATATTAGTGAAAACCCTGAATAAGATATCCATCGATAGGATAAGGCACAATATCATAGAGAATCAAAACCAGCATCATGGTAATATCTCAGACATGGTAGACCATCATCATCTGGTAACCAATGGAATATACCTTAGTGAATCAACCAAACATCTGAATAAGCACTAGAACAACCACAAATGAATCTCAAGATATCACAATAAGATTTACATAATCATAATATCCATAGCTTTCAAAGAAACTAGGTACTATCATAACATCAATAGTGGTATAAGAAATAAACAAAAAATGTACTTGTACAGAAAGAAAAAAAAGAAGTATTAGGATTGTAGGATAGCAGGTCAAAGGATGGATCACTTCTATTTTCATGAATTACACATCTAGGAAGGAAGATGTCCCACTAGGCTCAAGAGGAGACTCAAACACTAAGGGGGATAGTGATCCTTTCCTAAAATATTTGATTAATAAAATAAGAATGACCAGATATAGTAATATAATTGATTAACTATGAAAGTCACAGAAAAATTGGTGAAAATAGACTATAAAAGACAAAGAGTGAGTGGATATTCATAGAACTGGAAACCCAAATAAAAAAATGACCTCGAATAGAAATTTGAGCTCGAAATGGTACAAACATGATGAAAATGGAAACATCTCCCTAGGACATGACAGAAATGGCAACATGTCCCTGATGTTTTTGTCTAATTTTTTTTACAGAATGTCTGATAGTAACCTATTCCTCCACACAAAAAAAAGGGGAAAATATTAGCTAAACGGGTGTCAAGTACCTATTTATGAATCATCCTTTGAAATGAAATGAAATTTCATGAATGAAATTAAATATGAAGGAAAATAATAGATTCACCATGCATAACCCTCACGGATGGATTTAAAAATCTCTCATACCCATGAAGATATTTGAATGTTCTTGAAATCCAAATATTTGACCTTCAAATGTCATGTATAATCAAGAATTCTTTCACAAATACATAGAACTATGAATCTCACTCCTAGATCTTCATTTTATAAATAGCTTGATAACCTTTTACACAAAAGGAGAGAGAAGAAGAATGGAAGGATGGATCTTATTGCATGATTGATGATTCCTCTACTTAGACATCATGGGAAAAAAAAATTCATCAAATGAAGAATATTTCCTTTTACTTTAATGATCTTGAAGAGTTGGATATTTTAATATCTTGATCTTGGGTGCATGCCTTCATTTTGTGAATCCAATTGCTCTTGCTTGTTTGAAAAATTGATACTTTGATTGTCAAAATGAGGAGAGATGTTTGGTTTTTATACTAACTCCATCATTTGAGGAGTTCAATTCAATCCAGGCCAACCATTAAATAAAATCTCTTGACAAAAACTTCACATTAAGCCTTGGGTAAAGTTTGGGCCCCAAAATCCAGGGACAAGTTTCCATTGGTTACATGTCCAATGAGAAATGGAATAAAATTTTAAAAGGACCTTAGAGAGAGTGAAAAGGAGAAGGAATAGAAAAATTTTCTTGCCAGGAATAAGCATAAGGGGCATTTGGACAACAAAATCACTAAAATGGGTCTAGTAGCTCCTATTAAAGCATCTAATCATGGGTGATAACATTTTAAGATGGTACATCTATCCCCCACTTTAGTGGAAGTATGACAAAGAAACAATCTAATGATAATGTAGATCAATGAATAAGAACAATATTATCAAGGTGAAGGATAAAAATAAATATGAAGCCCCCAAGTGACTTAAGTCCTCATCAAATCAAAAACTAAGATAAAAACATGCATCACTAGAGAGAGAGAGAGAGAGAGAGAGAGAGAGAGTTAATTCAGAACATGCTCAGATCACATTTAATGATTGTCAGAGCATTAATTAAGAGTCTACAAGCATGCATAACAGTTTGTTACATAATCAACAATTTAAATAATTTAGAGTGAAGATCTAAGCCATAGATCAAGCAAAAAAAAGAAAGTTTGTTATTACCAAGAAAAAACAAGTACCGAGGTAAAAGTGACATGGGCACCAAGCTGGAAAGATGATCTAACGGTCAAGAGAATTTCATAGCGTACCTAACACATAAAATTAAGAGGCATAATCTCATGTATATATTGGATTAATTTTTAATTTGAAATAAATGAAAGGATACAAAGAGCAGATAATTGAAGTTGTTATTATTATTAATGAAAAAGTTAAAGGAGTTATTCTTTAGAAAAAGAGCAGAGCAGAGAGCACCAAGCAAAAATTCAGTTACAACAGAGTAGAACAAAATAGTGTTATAATTTGAGATTGAGGTAGCACAATAAGAGCACATAGAGTTTGATCAACATTTACATTTGATGCACTTATTACAAACATTGTTAATTTATTTGATACTATTATATTGAGAGCTTTAAATCCTAATATTGGGTAGATCTTAATCGATATTATATTTGTAAATCCCTTAACAGGGTACAACTCTAAATATAGAGATTGTAAAAATCCTTTAACTAGGTAGACCTAACAAGTCTTATATATACTCTTAATCAGGTAAGCTATTATAAATAGCTAAAATTTGTCACTCTAACTGAGCACCCTTTTTACTGCAGTTAGTGAGGGTTGTGGGTGTCATCCCCACTATAGTTTTGTCCTCTAACCAATGATTTATACATTACCAAAAACATGATGTTATGAGTTCTATTGTGTGATTTTTTTAATGTTTTTATTAGCATTATATTAATTTCATTTCTATGTTATGAACTTGGTAATTAGGAAGCAACAATATATGGTTTAACAGTGAATGTGGCTAGAAAGATTTTAGTGGTATAGATTCACCCCTCCCCTCTAATTCCAAACTTTCCATAGTTATTCCAACATCAATGAACCCTCCAAATGATTTCTATGGACATTATTATTCTTAAACACATTTATCATTTGAACTCATTGTTTCTATATTTTTGTTTCTTGAATCAACATGATATATGGTTTATGATCTCATGAAGCATTATGCAAGATATCCTATTTGTGGGAGCTATTAAGCCCCCTAATATTATAGAACAAAAAATTCACTTCTTACTTAGGGATTCGAGAAGGCATATCTCTAGGATCATTTTCTAGACTCCATCAACAATGCTTTGTTGGATTTTCTATCATCTGTGCCACTTAGAAGGTTTTCTTCCAACACTCTTGGACACTACACAATCATCTTTTTCTTTGTTCCTCATTAAAATCCTAGTAGTAGAAGCTTTCACATTCATCTTTTTCTTTCTGTCAAGCAGGGTGAATGAAGAATCATCTTCTAAATCAGTATCTTTGAAGCTCAAGTTTTACTTCCCTAATATATCCATATCTCTTTCATTTATACATTACCTGATAAGATCCAACCATATTTTTTCAATTCAACAAAGATGTTACTCAAACCCCCTTTCTTGTCCATAGCCTTTGAGTAGGTAGATTTGACATCTTCAGAATCTAGGAGAAGAACCATTTTTTGACAAGGCAAAGAAATATGTGAGGGAAGAGGGCTCTTGAGGAAAGGGCCCACCAAAGAATGAGATTTAAAAAAATATATTTCAGAATATGAACCTTTGATTACATATTATACTGAGGACTACCTTCAACAACCATGTCTTTCATTCTTTCCTCTTGGCTACTAATAACTCCTTTAGCATATATACCCCTTCCCATAAAGGGGCCACCTTAGTGACTCCATGATTGAATCATTCTTGATCTAACACAACCCCAAGGGGCCGAGTCATACACATCTCAATAACATTCTCATCATCCCTTTGAGCCTCCTAGGGTTGAGTAAGATCTATCCCAACAAATATCTCACTATCATTATAATATTGTGAACTCATCTATTATCCATTCAAAACCATTTATAATAATAGAGAAAGGTGGGAAGAGTGGATCTACATGAGGGTTATAGGAAGTGAACTTAGAAGGGTAGGAATAGTGAATCTATATTAGGGTTCCATGTGGTGAATGTGCACCAACATGCTGGTCACTCTACTACTAGGACTTTGTCTTTGGGTGTGGTCATTGATTAGATTGAGGGTAATTAGGAAAAGGGCTACGGTGAAGGACAAACAACTTTTGATTTGGAGGATGAAGAAATAACTTTCATAATTTCAAAGCAGGTGTCCCAAGGGGACCCTTACAACATTTGGAACGTATTTATTATCCATTCAAAATCATTTATAACATTAGAGAAGGGTGGGAAGAAATGATATATGTGAGGGGTTCCAAGTGGTCAATGGGAAATAACATGTTGATCACTCTACTAAAAATACTATAAGTTTAGGTGTGGGTGTGGATCAGATCAAGGGTAATAAGGAAAAGGGCTCTAGTGAAGGTTAGGTTCCTTCATATTTGGAGGATGTAGACACAAATTTCATAGGTGCAAAGTAGGGGGCCGAAGGACCCAACAAGTAATTTTACTATAGATCTCTATCTGGGATGTGCATTATCTTCTATACTTCCTCATCGGTGTCAAAATTTTTCTCCTAATTTTCTATCTTCCATCCTTAACAATGAGATTCCCTCCTCAAGACCTTATAGGTTTTGTCAGGAGAATGATGGAAAAGGTCTTCCTTGGGCCTCTATTTTTGGGATCAAGCCCAAAAGGAAATCTAGTTTCCCTCCTATTAATTTTATCTCAGAACTAAGGAATGGAAAGATTGTAATTTTGTTTTCATACACGGTTATCAACCATAACCCTAAAAGATCCCAAGGAGGGAATTTCCTTCTCTTTGAAAGAAGCCATAAAACCAAGGGTAGCATTCTGATACCCATGAGAAAGTACAAAGGAGAATTCAACTCCCAAACAAAGACCGACAATCAAATTAAATGTTGGGTCCCCCTTGGTCCCTAATTCATACATATAAAATTCATTTCTCCATCATATAAATATGAAGCTACCTAACCTTAAATCAACCTATTTTCTTGATTACCCAGATTTCCCTATGGGATTAACCCCAAAAAGGAGGCACGAGGAAGACATAAGATAGTCAAAGGGAATCAAAGCATCTATAGGTGTTTTGGGTGAATAAATATTTTGGAAAGTATGTTGATAGGCACCAACGTGATATTTACAACAATAGTCATGAACACAATGGTTGCACCTAGTTTTTATAGAAATTTTTTTGGTTCATGATTAATTAACATCAGACCCTTTTCTTGTTTAGGAGGAAGAATGGAAGAAACCACACTAGGTTGAGAGATATCATCAGTAGATAGTTTATAAGATATAAGAGTAGGAATTTTAGGAAGAAGTACAGGTCTATGGAAAGGAGATGGAAGATCCTTAGGATTTCTAAGATAAAAAATAGTTTATATTTTTTAGTTTTGATATGATCAAAAGATATCATCTGTATGGAGTGGATTTTTTTGAGGCATATAATGCTAAAATAAATCAAGATTAATACACTCTCTAGGCGCAAAAGGTTGATAAAGACTATTATTAATAACCATAATATTTCCATTGTGGGGAAATTTCAAACACTTATGGATATTTGATGTTACAAGTGTGGTTTTCATTGCACCAACATTTCAACCTATAAATTCCCAATATAAGCATTAGACTTATAGAATCCATGGGAGGCAATTAGTCCATTGTTATGAATCCTGAGGGGAGCACTGACTATTTTTCCAACAATATCCCCCTTAGCATTACGTGAGGGGATTTTAAAATGTGACCAAGCTTTGATACTCCTTGTTACAAGTGTGTTTTCATTACACCAAAATATTGGCCAGTTAATTCCCAATACAACCATTAAACTTATGGAACCCACAAGAGGTTATTAGTCCCTTTTCAAGAATATTGATGTGTTTCCCTCCTGTTAATTTTGTCTCAGAACTAGGGACTGGAAAGATTGTAATTTTGATTTCATACCATGTTATCAATGATAACCCGAGAAGGTCTCAAGGAGGGAATTGTATTCTCTTGGATAGAAGCCAAAAAACTAGGGGTTCCATTCTGATACCCATGAGGAAGTACAAAGGAGACTGCACCTCTCAAAAAAAGATGGACAATCAAATGAAATTTTGGGTCCCCCTTGTCCTGGCACTTCACACCTATGAGAGTCTTGACTTCATCCTCTCAATCTAAAGTCGCCTGACCATCACTAAAGCCCTTTTCATGGTTACCTAGATTTCCTTTTGGGCTTAACCCCAAAAAGGGTGGCCCAAAGAAGATATTATTCTTCATTCTTCTAAAAAACCCTAGAAGGTCCCGAGGAGGGAATCTCATTCTCAGGGATAGAAGACAAAAAATTAGGGGAAAAATTCTAACACTTTTGAGGAAGTACACAAGAGAGTGCACCTCCCAGATAAAGATAAATAGTCAAATTACCTATTGGGTGCCCCTGGGCCCCCTTCTTTGCACCTACAAAATTTGTATCACCATCCTCTAAATCTAAAGCCACCCGACCTTCGCTAGAGCCCATTTCTTGGTTACCTTCGATATGATCCACACCCACTCCCGATGTCAAATTATAGAATATAGAGTGACTATCATGGTGGTTCCCTTTCACCTCTTGGAACCTTCATGAAGATCTTTTCTTCCCACCCTTCTCTATTATTATAAATTATTTTCAATGGATAATAGATGGTTCACTTTTTCCCAGTATGACTAAGAGATAATTATTTTGAAAATATAGTTGGTAAATAATGTTTAACCTCACTAAGGTCATATATGTCATCATAATCACTAGCATGAATATCATAGTTAGTTGCATCAAAAGCATCATCATCAAGAGTATCATCTTCATTCAAATTAATTGTAATAGAATCCTAGATACAAATAGAGTTTTCATGTTTGGTCAATTTCATCTTTATCAAATTTACTTACTCCTTTGGTTTAAGCATAAACTACTCAAAGGGAATCAAAGAATCTATAGGTATTTTATGTGAACATATATTTTGAGAAGCACGTTGATGGGTAATACCTATTGGAAACAATGGGAAGTATGTACTGAGAGGGGAGGGTGAATCAGTACCTCTAAAACTTTTAGTTAATTAACCATTAACTTTATATAATCAAATCTTTTCTTTACCGATCATATTCATTGTTCTTTCTTTATGCATGTGATATCAATTCATAATCTTAATTGTATGTATAAATTCATAGAAACATTCATTAAAAAAATAACACATAACATAAGATATGGTAATGCAGAAAACCCCTGTTAGGAGGTAAAAACTACAGTGGGGATGGCACCCACAAAAAATTCACTATCTACAAATTGGAAGGGGATAGTTAAGGCTTACAATTTGATCACTTCTAATGATCTACCATGTTAGGTGTATTATGTGGAGACTGGTTAAGGTCTACTCTGTTAAGAGCTTTTGCAACACTATTTAGTGTTCACTTGGTTAAGAGATTTACAATAGGATTATTAAATCCACCTTTCTTGAAAGGATTTATTCTATTTACTACACTTGTTAAAATGTAGACAAAAATACTCATTTACCCAAGTGTATGCAATCTACAATTGTTGATTACAGATCTATTAAATTTTACATGTACAATGTATCACCTAATGTGATTTATTAATACCTTTGTTGCTCGGTAGCCTTGATTCTCTGGTTTTGATAACCAAATTCATATTTTCTTGTTCTACTTCTTGAAACTCTACTGTCTGATCCATAGATGTGCTCTTTGGCTATAATCATCCTCTCATCCTCCTCAAATAAATTATTAGACATCTATTTATACAATAGATTAAACCTTTTTAGTTTCACGTATTACAAACTTATCTCGATGATCAAAGGTTTACAACTTGACCTTGATCTCCTAGCTTGCATGTTTTTAATTAGTTAGACTGATTAAAAAAATTATAATTATGTTTCTTGTTTCTCAAGAAAATGGTTTTAAAACAAATCTAAACTCTAAATATAAAGCATAACTATTTTATCTGACGTGGAAGTGAGATCCACTTTTCTCGGGATATAACTAACTTTTGGTGTATGATGCTCGGGTTTCTCTAAAAGTATTTCGTTGTTCCTTTGTTGAACCGTCCGTCGGTCTCCCTTGCTTTTTCAGGTTTCTCTTTACTTATCACTTTCAGTCTAAACTGAAACCTATCTTTTGGTATAGTGTAACTAATGGTTCAAACAATTCTTTCTCTTTTCATAGTAATATCAAAATATTTGTCATCAATCTCCCCCTTTGACATTAGTATCAAAAATTGATATGTGAAAAATACTAAATTTTTTTATAGTATGTACACCATGTATATTACTTAGTCATTTCATGACTCCCCATATTCATATGCTAGTATAGTATAGTATATGTGTATGTACACTTGTCTTTATGCTATTGAACTTCATTTTTACCTTGTCTTTTCCCGTTGTGCTATATGTACTGTACATATCATTCTCCCCTATTTGTACATATCATTTTCCTTTTCCTCATTTTTTGATAGTAATGGAAAAGGTGTATACCTATAACTGATCAAAAATATGAGAGTGAGAGGTCTTCATTTCCTCCATCATCTTCTCCCATTTCTCATTTAGATGCTCAAGAGCCATATTATCTAGTGTAATGTTGGCATGCATGTCATAAATGCTATCTTCTATAGACATCTCCGGGGTGTAAATTAGTTGTCTTAATGAACTTATGTGCTTTTGCAAAAGTGTGAGGTTTGGTAAAAGTTGAGAATGTAGCTTGGTAACCTCTTATCTTAATTTTGATTCTTCTTCCCCAAGTTCTTGTCTTAACCTTTTGATTTCCATTATCTTGTCATAATGCAATTTGATTGCATTGTCATCTATGATTAGACTTTGAGCACTGGCATTTACATCAGAATCGATCTTTGCAATCTTATCACTATTATCCTTTGTGAATTTCTCCAAATTGAATATCTTTTGAATTAAGGAAATAGCTTCAGTAATGATTGGATCTAATTCATTTGTTATTTCTGAAAGCTTTACCTTATTTCCTACCACTTCTTGGCTGATCTTTTCTGTCGATTTGTATTGGAACTTTTGTTCTTCTCGTTCTTCAATAACCTTTTCTGCATCCACATTTTGAGTTGTGATTGTTTCGGTGAGAATGGAAAGTTGATCCAGAATGGGGGCATTGTGATCAACATCAATGTCAGAAACTATTTGGTTTAAGATGTCTCTTATGGTTTCCAACACTAAATAATATTTGTGTTCTTTTCTAAGATTTTCATGCATTACTTTCCTTTGACATATCTCTCTATATTCTATAAGAGATTTGTTATAAATTAATCTTTACTTGCATTATGTAAGTAGGAGATTCCTATGGAATCCCTACACCTATTTTGTCCTCTTGTGAGGATAATTCTTTTTATGTATCTTTTATTATCCCTTGGTTGTATTATTTAATTG
>MU225344.1:1467978-1484535 GCA_018584345.1 Thuja plicata
AAGATTGTCTTTTCTGTATGTTCTCCTTTACCAAGAGTTTGTGTTGAACTCATACTCTTGCTAAAGTGGGGGCTAAATGTATAGTCAGAAAATGGAAGAACTTCCATAGGAGACTAGTTTAGCCTTTTGAGTGAATGGTTTGGGCTCATGACAAGCACCTCTGAATGGGTTCCTGATCTTGACATGGCTTCCCCCCTGACCTACCTTTCTAACCTCCATTTCTTGACCTAAATTCTACATTCTGGGTCTCTGACCTGTGATCCTAGGATCTGGGGACAGGGTCTACCTCCTAGGAAAGGGTTGACCTCGGCCCTACCCTAGGACAGGTTCAACCTTGGCCCTATCCTAGGATAGGACCAACCTTGACCCTATCCCAGGATCCAAATCCTGAGAACTTTTGGTTTCCGAGATGTCAGTCTTCAGAAAAAGTCTATTCCTGCTTCCGGGTCGGCTGTTTCGGGTTCCAAATCTGTTGATTCCTACATTATATTTAATATAGGTCCTATCCTAGGGGTAAAGGCTTAAATGATGATTTAATTATCCTATTTAGGCCTCCTTAGAAGATTTTTCCCTAGTTTCATATAAAAGGGAGCTTTCTCCTCTCATTTTCTCTAACCACAATCAAGCAATTGAAGTCTTCTAATCAAGCATAAAGCATCCTTATGAAGTGAAGTCCAAGAAAGAAACTAAGCAAGATTTGAAGCAAGCATCCATCATTCTCAAGTATCCATTTGCATGAAGGAGATCCATTGGAGGCCATTGAAGGATTCAAGCCAAAAAGTGCCCTTTTGGTGATCTCTCTATCCAACTTCTTCCAAAGCCCTTGTCAAGTTCAAGAATCCATTCAAGACTTGGTGTTGGAGATCTACAAGAAAGAGATTGAAGACATCATTCCATTCTAAATTTCATGTTTTGAAGCATACTTGTGGATTCACGGATTCAAATCTGCCACAAGGACATTACAAGCAAGGTGAATTTGAGTTTTGCTTTGTTATTCTTTATGCAATCTTCAATTACATATATTAAGGTTAATTCCAAAACCGGGGTTTGACCAAGGCAAACCCCTTTCCCCCAACAAAAAAACATTTTTCTTGTAGGTACAAGTTCGGGACTGTAGATCTGAGGCCAGATCTGGATACCCTTTTCGGATTTCTTTCAGACTATGCGAACAAGGACACTTTCAGAGTTGAGAAGATCGAGTTGGAAAAAGTGGTACAGGGTCGACCTTTTTCATAAGAGGACATGAGAATGGAAAAATATTTTTGGGTTTTGTCCGTCTCTGTGTTCCGGTTCGGTATCAACTGTCAGCATCTCTAGAAACAGTCTACAAATCTCATAAAATAGCAATCTTTGATCTGCCACTTTGTAAGGTTGGTACTTTCTCCTATTCTTTTCAATTACTGTCATTAATCTTATTAATCAATCAATTTACAGAATTTAAGATCCCCTTTCTTGGTCTCTTTCCAAATAGTGGATTCATTTGTGTATTAACCCTTTGGGGTTGATCAAAATTGGATCTCCTATTTGTGTATTTGAGGGTGAAAGAAAGGAGCATCTTATCTTCCCTTAATCACAATTAGAATTGTAATATACAATCAATCAAATTCAAGTAAGTGGAAAGTGGGGTTAAGGAAATCAACACAAATAACAATTAACAATTCAAACCCTCCTCTTAACCAAACTTTGTCATCTTCACATCTCTTAAACCAACCATTTTCTACCTTACACTCTGTTAAGATATTTTGCAACACTATTTAGTGTGAACTCGGCTAAGAGATTTACAATAGGATTGTTAAATCTACCTTTCTTGAAAGGATTTATTCTATTTTCTACACTTGTTAGAATGTAGATAAAATTACTCATTGACCTGAGTGTATGCAATATACAATTGCTGATTACATATCCATTCAAGTTTACATGTACAATGTATCACCTAATGTGATTGATTAATACCTATGTTGCTCAGTAGCCTTGATTCTTGGTTCTTGATAACCAAATTCATCATTTGTTGTTCCACTTCTTGAAACTCCTAGTCTGATCCATTTATGTGCTCCTTGGTTACAATAATCCTATCATCCTCCTCAAATGAATAATAACACATCTATTTATATAATAGATTTGACCTTTTTAGTTTCACGTATTGCAAACTTAACTCTATGATCAAAGGTTGACAACTTGACCTTGATTTGCTAGTTTGCATGTTTTTAATCAGTTAGACTGATTTAAAAAATTACAATTATGTTTCTTATTCCTCAAGAAAATGGTTTTAAAACAAATCTAAACTCTAAATATAAAGCATAACTATTTTATCTAATTTGGAATTCAGATCCACTTTTCTCGAGATATAACTAACTTTTAGTGTCTGATGCCCAGGTTGCTCTGAAAGCCTTTTGGTATTCCTTTTTTGAACTATCAGTTAGGTTCCCTTGCTCTATTGGGTTCCTCTCTTTACTTCTCTTCATTTTATATTGCAACTTGCTTGTCAGGTTCCTCTGGATCATGTTCAGGTTGCACTTTCAATTTACACTGTAAAACTTGTGTCGTTTGGTTTCTCTTTACTTAGCACTTTCGGTTTGAACTGCAACTTGTCTTTTGGTATAGTGTAACCGAAGGTTCAAACAACTGTTTCTCTTTATATACTAATGAAAAAATATATGTCATCAACTAGCATGATTTTTACAATAAAAGTCATGAGCACAATGATTGAGCCTAGTTTTTCTAGAAATATGTTTGGTTCATGATCAATCAACATCAAGCCATTTTATTATTTAGGAGGAATAATGGAAGCTATCATAGTAGATTGAGAGGTAGCATCAGTAGAAATTTTATAAGATATGGGAGGTGGAACTAAAGCATATATAGGAGTTGTACAAGATGTAGGAAGAAGTACAGGTCTAAGGAAAGGAGATGGAACATCCTTATGATTGCTAAGCTAACAAATCTTTTAGATTTTTTAGTTCTTATATGATCAAAAGATATTATCTCTATGGGGTTGATTTGGTTTAGCCACATTAGGCAAAAATAAATCAATATTAATAAACTCTCTAAGTACAAAATGATAAAGACCATTATTAACAACCATAATTTTTCCATTGTGGGGAAATTTCAAACACTTATAGATAGCTGATGTTACAAGTGTGGTTGTCATTGCATGAAAAGATCAACCTCTCAATGCCTAATATAGCCATTATACTTATAGAATCTAGAGGAGGATATTAGTCCATTTTTATGAATCTCAAAGGGAGCTCGCTAACCATTTTGACAGCAATCTCCCCTTCAGTATTACCTGAGGGGATTCGAACCTTTGACCAAGCTCTGATACCACTTGTTATAAGTTTTTTTTTCATTACACCAGAAGATAGACCTGTCAATGCCCAATACAACCATTAGACTTATATAACCGACAAGAGGTGGTTAGTCCCTTGTCACAAATCCCAAGGTGAGAGCTAACCTTTTTTCTAAGAGGCGAGGCTACACCTTTCATGAAGGTAGGGTAAGGAATGCCAAGTTTGACTCAAAACTGATCATAAGTTTGGATGATAGAAAAGGTGGAATCTAAAGTTTTACCACCAATTTTATGTGAAATGAAGTTGGTCCATTGGTAGGATAAACGAAACCATTGCATGTTTGGATTGTAACATCAAATTGTTTGTAGAAATCAAATTGAAAATTTCTACTATAAAGATGCTCTTTAGTTATCATATTCAGTGTACAAATAGGGTCAATAAGAACACCATGAGAGTAAATATCATTAACCTTTGTAAGAATATAAAGAGGACCATTAGGTTCTTTAATCATCTAGCTAGGGTTAAAGGTATGAATAAGACTAGGTTCAGGTTTAGATTTAGGTTTTGGTGGATATTGATCAATGAGGTTGACAAAATTATCATATTTAGGACACTTATCATCAAAGTCAACAACATGAGTGGAAGAAGAAGGAAAAGATTTGGTAGGCTCAGTGGTATTTATTAAATGAGATAGAAAGGGGTTGGTATAGATTTTCAAGTTTTGGTTAGGAGGTGCTATGGATTTTTTTCCTTGACCATTAACACCCTCAACAAATATAGTATTAGAATCAATGAGGTAATGAATAATAAATTTCAAATGGAAACACTTTTCAGTATAATGACCAGGTTGACCATGGTATTCACAAAATATTATGTGATTAAATTACATGGGTAAAGCCTTAGATGTGTTAATTGGTTTAATAGAAGGAAGAGTTAACACTTTACCATTAATAATTTAGCCATGAATTATCATGAGATAAATTATTACACAATGTTTGAAAGTTTTTGACACGAGTCAGAGGATCACCTTTACCATTTTAAGTCTCAAGATGAGGAATCTCCATGCATTGTAGAATAACAACGTGGATGATATCCAAGGACAAAGGGATAACAATGTCACAAGTAGGAATGTTGAACTTTGATTGGGTCATGGAAGTTGTTGTTGCAAGGAAGACTCAGTCTGAGCCAAGCTATTAATAGTTGAATCAGTAGAAAGAGTGGTAGGAGATATGCTTTAAATGTTTGGAGAATGATGGGAAATGGAAAGAACAATAGAGTATGAAAAATAAAAAAATATTTTAAGTGGATATTGATGAAGGTAAAAAACCACATGGAACATTTGAAGAAATAGTGGAAACAATAGGATTAGGAATGCTAACATGTGTAGGATAGAAATTTTGAATGGAATTTGTTATACTAGGTGGGGTGAAAGTTGGAGTACATAAAACCATAATAGATTGATATTTAATTGATTCAATCTAATGTATTTAGATTATCATTACATATTGGCTTATAAAGCCTTATTTTAACTGGAAAACTACCATTGGGAATGTAACTTTCCAACTACATGTTATTTTATTTAACCTAAACCTAATTTATTAATGTAAAAACTCCAACATTCCCCCTTTATTACATTAATCCAAATAAGAGTTGAAGTTGCAAGGGATTTAAAACAAATGCTCTGGAGACTTTGATGACGCACCTTCGCCAATCCTCCCCGCTTGCTCAAGAAACATCAAACTCACCAGAACAATGGATCTCTTGACCTCCTTGGTTATCCAAAAGACATTGAACTACCTACATCAATGGATTTCTTGACCACAAAACCTAAATTTCTTTGCACAACATGTGTGTTCCCACCTCCGTTGCACAATGAGATATATTTCCTCTGAAATTTCATATCTCCTTCGAGCATGTCTAATGCCTCCTCTGGTGTTGCACATGAGATGTCTTTCCTCCAAAAGTCCACATCTCCTCCAAGTGTGTCTAACACCTCATCTTGTGCTATGGAAACAATCATCATCGATATGCTTGCATATGAGATGTCTTTCCTCCGAAAGTCGACATCCCCTCTGAATGTTTCTTACGTCTCCTCAAGTGCTCGAAAAATCATATTCAAATAATTCCCCCCCTTGCTCCTTGAAGGGACAATCATGCTGACAAGCTCCCTCTTCTCTTCAAGAACACAAATAATTCAAGCCCCCTCTTCTCTTCCCAGACGAATCTCCCAAGCCCCAAGCTTTTAGGGACACAAAAAAATTTCTTCTCATGTAATGAATCATGCCTAAGAAATAAGATACCTTGGGATAAAAGAAAACACCCTACCTCTAGCCCCCTATTTGACATGCTTTACATTCTATGCATCAAATTCTCCAACAATACAAATTTGTGAATTTTCCAAATCTTTTTCAAAAATAACCTTTAAAAACAAGAGCAATCTTTGTATGGCCATATCTGAATGGTAAAAGAAAAATAATGTTCATGAGAACATTAAAGGACCTAAACACAAAATCAGGAGGACATCCAAGGTTCCAAACACAAAACCATTCTCCATCATGGGCATACATCAAGTGCACATCAAATAGTTTTCTTTCACAAGCATACATCAACAAAACCATTCTCCATCATGGCCATACATCAAGTGCACATCAAATAGTTTTCTATCACAAGCATACATCAACCTCACACTTTCATAATTAAAGGACCCAAACACAAAACTAGGAGGACATCAAAGGACCTAAACGCAAAACCATTCTCCATCATGGGCATACATCAAGTGGACATCAAATACTTTTAACTATTCTCCATCATGGGCATACATCAAGTGCACATCAAATAGTTTTTCATAGTTTTCCATCATGGGCATACATCAAGTGCACATCAAATAGTTTTCCATAGTTTTCTATCATAGGCATACATCAAGTGCTCATCAAATAGTTTTCTGACATACATCAAGTGCACATCAAATAGTTTTTGTGGCATACATCAAGTGCACATCAAATAATTTTCCATCACAAGCATACATACTATTTCCATCACAAACATACATCAACCTCACACTTTCATAATAGTACACTCCAAGCACCACTCCACCTAGCTTGAAATAGAACCACCGAAACAACGTTAATCAAAATAAAAATAAAATGAAGTATGGAACAGACTATTTAACCCATTTTAAACTTTCCAGCAGCACCAATGTGGGATATTTACTCCTATGAAATCCACACAATTGCACAAAGGGCTCACCCAATAAATATCAAACTATCTCTTTACTGCATTGGCTTTAACAACACCATATATATTCACCGACAATGAAATCGTATGGAGAAACCAGAACACATACAGGCTGCCAAAATATGAAAATGCTATTTCAAAAGACAATTAAAGACGGTGAAACTTCAAAAAAAAAAAAAAGTGATCTCACCAGGACATAAGTAAATAGCGAATAATGCGAGGCCAAGTCCAATCCACAAGAAAATAAATGAAACCGTTCTCCAAACTATACTATGGAAAAGCTCTGCAAGTTTCTACCTAATGGACTAATGGGAATTGATTGCTTACTGCGTTGAGAAACTCCTCAAGAGGAGTATAATCACATTTATATTCAGTGCAACCATCAATGAATTGTCCACCTTTTCTTCCCATGTACGAACTGAGACTACTGACTACAATACAACTCGACGCAAGTGTCAAGACGCTGCTCAGCACAAGTTCTTAGTATATGTATAAAAATCTGTATACCACTCCTCTTACAAATAAACCCAAAACTCCTCTAACAATGTGCCGCAACTTACAACACTGGTAATTTTGAGTTATGTAACTGATTTCATTACGAAGGAGAAAGAATACCAAATCGGGCCCACGACCAAATAATTATGAGAAAGGTAGATGCTGTGAAAATGTTTTAATGAAATAATCTCACCGAATAGGACAAACACAATAGGATTCAACACAATAAAATATCAGCAACGTGCCAATTTAATGAAACTGTCTCTCCACATTGTACAAGCACAGAAACAATCCTTCTTTGATTTCAGCAACGCCAACAGAATGATCATCGCTGGCCCAAAGATAGGCTCTTCATTGTAGAAATCCACACTTCATCGCACAGGCACATACTTCAGTTGGGGCAGCTCTGATAACATAATGAAAGCCGGAGAACATAAAAGCGTAATAGATTGATATTCAATTGATTCAATCTGATGTATTCGAATGATCATTACATTGCTACATATTGGCTTATAAAGCTTTATTTTAACCTGAAAACTACCAACGAGAATGTAACTTCCCAACAACCTATTATATTATTTAACCTAAAACTAATTTATTAATTAATGTAAAAACTCAAACATGGAGCATAAGTGGACACAATGGAAATAACCTTGAGATTAGAATTTTCTTGTCCTAACAATTGCTCAAATTTTTCAAACTCATAGGAAGGTTTTTAAACTTGCATAGGAGGGACTCTTAAGGTTGAAACACAAAGCATACAATACAGGTTCTTTCCTACATGGAAACTAGAAGGCAATAATGAAATTTGGATACATTGTTCCATCTCGGAATGATATTGGTTAATTATGATAAACAACCAATGTGACTATCTCATATGCGATTGTCAAGAATAAAGACATGTTCAAACTTGTTGCTTAGGTAGATATGATTTCATGTACCTATTGACTAAAACATGCACACATCAAGTGAAACTGTACACAATATATATAGCTGAAGCACATGCGTATAATTATCAAAGCGTGCCTAATAGAAGAGGACACTGTCGTGGAATAATCATTCATATGTATTAGAATGTTACGATACTAGTCATTCCATATTTAATCCTTAGTGTATAGAATAAATAAAAAAATCATTTAAATTAAAATATGAAACAATCATTCTATGGCATTTAATCATATATCAGTTAAAACCTCGAATAAGATATCCATCAATATGATAAGGCACAATATCATGGAGAATCAAAACCAGCATCATGATAATATCTCAGACATGGTAAACCGCCATCATCTGGTAACTAATGGAATATACCTCAGTGAATCAACCAAGCATCTCAATAACCACTGGAACAACCACAAATGAATCTCAAGACATCACGATAAGATTTACATAATCAAAATATCCATTGCTTTCAAATAACCAAGATACTATCATAACATCAATAGTGATATAAGAAATAAACAAAAAATGTACTTGTGCATAAAGAAAAAAAAATGAAGTATTAGGATTGTAGGATAGCAAGTCAAAGGATAGATCACTTCTATTTTCATGAATTGCACATCTAGGAAGGAAGATGTCCCACTAGGCTCAAGAGTAGACTCATACACTAAGGGGGATAGTCATCCTTTCCTAAAATATGTGATTGATGAAATGAGAATGAGTAGATATAGTAATATAATTGATTAACTATGAAAGTCACATAAAAATTGGTGAAAATAGACTATAAAAGACTTGAATAGTGAGTGGATATTCAAAGAAATGGAAACCAGAAGGAAAAAATGACTTGGGATAGAAATTTGAGCTTGAAATGGTATGGACATGATGAAAATGGAGACGTGTCCCTGAGACATGATGTAAATGGCAACGTGCCCCTGATGTTTATGTATAATTTTTTTATAGAATGTCTGACTGTAACCTATTCCCGCACAAAAAAAAATGGCAAAAATGTTAGCTAAAGGGGGTTTTCCAAGTTTCAGACCCCTCTTTATGAATCATCCTTTAAAATGAAATTAAATTTCATGAAGGAAATAAAATAAGAGGGAATATAATAGATTCACCTTGCATAAACTCTCACGGACGGATTTAAAAATCTTTCATACCCATGAAGATGTTTTAATGTTCTTGATATCCGAATATTTGACCTTCAAATGTCATGTAGAATCAAGAATTCCCTCACAAATACATACAACTATGAATTCCAGTCCTAGATCTTTATTTTAGAAAAATCTTGATAACCTCTTACAAAAAATGAGAGAGAAGAAGAATGGAAGGATGGATCTTCTTACTTGATTGATAATTCCTCTACTTAGTCATCATGGGATAGAAAATCACATCAAATGAAGAATATTTCCTGTTACTTTAATGATCCTTAAGAGTTGGAGATTTGGAGATCTTGATCTTGGGTGCATGCTTTCATTTCTTGAATCCAGTTGCTCTTGCTTGCTTGAAAAATTGATACTTTGATTGTAAAAATTCTTGCACTTGATAATAGATTTCAAAAGGAGGAGAGATATATGGTTTTTATACTAACTCCATCATTTGAGGATTTGAATTTCATCTAGGCCAACCATAAAATAAAATCCCTTGAGAAAAAATTTGCATTAGGCCCTAGGTAAAATTTGGGCCCCAAAATCTAGGGACAGGTTTCCATTGGTTACATGTCCAATGAGAAATGGAATAAAATTTTAAAAGGATCTTAGAGAGAGTGAAAAGGAGAAGGGAAAGAAGAATCATCTTGCCAGGATCAAGAATAAAGGGCATTCAGACCATAAAATCATTAAAATTGGTCTAGTAGCTCCTAGTGAAGCATCCAATCATGGGTGATAACTTTTTAAGATGGTAATATAGCCCCCACTTTAGTGTCCAAGTATGACAAAGAATCAATCTCATGTTAATGTAGATCAATGAATAAGAAAAATCTTATCAAGGTCAAGGATAAAAAAAACATGAAGCCCCAAAGTGACTTAAGTCCTCATCAAATAAAAAACTAAGATAAAAACATGCATCACTAGAGAGAGAGAGAGAGAGAGAGAGAGAGAGAGAGAGAGAGAGAGAGAGAGACTACTCTATTCCTTAATTTATAATTACTTCTTGCTTTATTCCTTAAGTTATAATTACTTCTTGCTTTAGTAACCACATCAACAGTAATTCTTTCTCTTTCATCATCAGAAGGTTTTCTCACTATTGTAGACTCCTAACTTTTTGGAGCATAACATCTTATATTATCAACCATTTATTCTTCACTATCAAACAAAATTTGTTGTTGATATACTTCTATTCTACCTTGTGAACAATCCATATCATGGTTCTGAACTTCATTATCAGAATCTATATCAGGACATGAATAAGAATCAGTCATAGAACAACCATTATAATCACACAACTCACCTTCATCCTCTCCTTGTTCTTCATTTGCATTTATGTCTAGGGAAACAACACAAAAATCAGGATTATGTGGGGCTTGGAAAGCTTCACACCATTAAGAATCATTGCACATGTTAACATAATTTTTATGCAAAGGATTAGGAGTCTTATTATCAGGCTTGTCCTTTCTTTGTGGGATAATAGGTTTACCATCTTTAAATTTCACACCATATGGGTGATTTTGCATCCTATTTTGTGGATTATAACTATTATAGGATGGCCTACTATACTGTGGATCTTTATAATCTTTGTATTCTGGTTCCTTCTGATTTCTCCTACTAAACTGTCCATCATCCCTTCTACCCAATTTTCCTGATACTCTTATATTCATTTCTATATTAACAACTATATTATAGGCTTCAATAAGGCTTATTGGATTCTTGTCTCAGAGAGAATATCCCATTTTAGAATCAAAAGCATTCAAATATGCAGCAAGACATATCTTTTCATCAAGTTTCATCTTCTGGAAAAGCTTATACATAGCTCTTTGGAACCTTGTATTGAATTCAGTAACTTCCTCGTCAAAATTTTTCTTTATATTGTTAAATTCATTCAGCAAGAATACCTCATTTGTTTTATCACCATATTGATCTTTAAATAAATCTATCAATTCATCCATATATCCCACAGAACCATTAGATAGCTCTCGAAACCATTCCCTAACATCTTCAACTAAGGATTGAAAAAAAAATTTCATCAAGACATCTTTATGATTAATGTTAAGGTCATCTATGATATCAATAATTTTTCTCAAGTGTACCTCACAAGTAATAACATTATTTGCTGAAAATTTTGGGAGTTTATCCCCAATCTTATTTGGTACTGTATTGGGATAGCTGGGAATACCAATGAAATAAAATTGCTTGTACCTTTCTACATGAAGTGGTTTCCTTTGGAATTGATCATTATCTTGGAAGGTAGAGGCCTTATCTTTTGAAGTTGTAGCACTTTCAACACCAGCATGGGAAAATCAGGAAGATTGCAGGAAATCAATCTTCTTCTTCATCTCTGAAGTAGCAGCCTCTGCTTCTTCTTTCTCTAGCATTTTGGCCATGGTTTGTTTCTCCCTTTTGGAATTTTCAAGGTCAATGTCAAATGTAGACTTTTTATCTATTAGAACTTTGTGAGTTTTGGGTTCATCCATTTCACTTCCTATCACCTTCTTCTTTCGTTTATCTTTAGAAACTTGAGAAAAAATACTTTGGTGAGTGATAGGTTTCTCATGATCTCTATTAGATCTTTCAACATTTTTTGTTGCTTGATATTTTAATGACCATCTTCTTAATTTATCATCATTTTTTTGATCTTGTTATTTCTTTTTAGATCTTTCTAATTTTTTCTTTTTCTAGAGAATGACCAACTGCCTCATCAAAATTATTTCTTCTTTAGCAAGTTCATCGGAGGGAACCTCAGAATCTGATCTGGTAGTATCAGTCCTCTCTCTTTCACCAGAAGTGCTACTATTTCCATATGTATCCAATCGTAAGTCAGGATCTTCTTCTTATTCTGATGTGTTTCCCTCATGACTAGATTGGTTTGAATCTTTTCTCCTAGTATTCTCCTCTTCTCTTCTTGGAGATGGATTATCTATGTTATCTTTGTTCTTCTTTTCTATCCAAGACAGTTTAGTCCTAGAAGTAGTTGGAATTCCACCTTCCAACTCAACTTCAAGATGCTCTCTTACTCTGGATCTAGTATTCATATTGAGAAAATGTGTATAAATATTGAGTATTACATATCATTGATTATAGTGATTTCTTTGTGTCGCCACCCAAAACAAGTTGGGAAAATACAACACAGCCTAATATGAATACTACAAGAGTAACTCAACTATAAACTAATTCAACTTTAAAATACCAGAGATTGTCTAAAAGTTCAACAAGATTTTGTAATCCCCAACATAGTTGTCAATTTGTTAGAGCTATTTCTTGTAGAATCAAAATAGATATCTAACCCACTCTATAATTCCCAACTTATGATTCTAACAAGATAAAGTCTAATTGATGAGGATTAATCCTCCTTCTTCTTTGAGCTCCACAAACTCAGGCGAGTGTACCTTAAATAGATTACTGCTTCTCAGTAACTATAAAAGTGGATTAGGGGTCACACTGATTTTCATATTGCCTCTTACTACATCAACTAAAGGAGAAATATGATTATGATCAATTTGACATAGAGATTAATAATCCTAACCATGAACATGGCAATAGCAAATATCAGTGAAATAAGGATTCTCATCATTATTCCTTTTAGATTTCTTTGACTCAGGAAGGCTAATCTAGATGATTCCCTCTCTAAGGAATTAACAAGTTGAATTGTATTATCAAATACAACTACTTAAGCATGTATATTTTTTATAATAGTAAAGTAAATGATTGTTTGTTTTGATGTCGATGACGAATAACTACTTATCAAACCCTAGACCAGAACCTAATCTTGGGAAAAGAGTCAAATGAAATATAGATTCATAGAAAACCAATTAATGGAAATACACATGTAGTTTAGAAGGAGTGCCTTACAAACTAACTTTTCATTCCCATACCCATGTATCAAATTCTTACACTCATGTTTAACCCTCTAGAATCACTCATAACAATTACTCCCTCCTTGAAAGAAACTTATAAGCAATTGCACAGTTATGTTATAACTGGTATGATTAAGATGACTTATTATAGACACCTAAATCTGATTAACATAATCTAATCACATTTAGTGCCTTCTAAAACATCATCAACTAAGTAATAAAATCATTACCTAATTGATCTACATTATCCCCTAGCCTAATTAATTATTAAATGGAAACCAATGGCCTAAAAGTTAATTAAATCCTCTTTCCCCTATTATATTGAATGAATGTATTTATTCATCTAGTTTAATTCATATTATCCTCATTCCTTCCACTTGTGATTTAAATAGTTAAATATATTCTCTTTAAGCACATGAATTCATAACCTTAACCCCTAACCTAACCAGTACCAACCACCTAACCCTAAGTTCAAACCAATCCCAACCCCTTCACACATGTTAACGCTTATTCGTTAGCTAGTTAACCATAATCAGCTAATTAACCCCTCCATTCAATCTCTCTCCTCTTATCACCATTTCCTTAATAACCTATCTTAAACCCTAATCTTAATCCTGTTCTCTCCCTAAGCTTGTCACATTCCTAATCCTTGGATTAGGAATTCAACTCTATCCCAAAGTCAAACTTCTCAAGCCCTCTTTACCCTAACCCTAATCCTAAACTCCTCCTAAGCTTGTCACATTCCTAAATCCTTGGATTAGGAATTCAACCATTTCCCAAATTCAACTTTCTCAATCTCTCTCTTATCCCCTCACCCATACCTCATTAACCTTATAAATGCCTCATTAATGCTCTTACATGCCTCATTAATGATCTTACACCCCTCATTACTCACCTTATCCCTAAATTCTTCTCGCATCCCTTTGCACATGGATCAAGATGGTCACATTCCTCAACCACTCTCCTTTTGACACTTTTCACAATGAGAGGAACTTAAAGAAGCACAATCCTTATGCTCTCTTCTAGGTTCATCTGAGGTCGTCTTCAGGTTTGTAGCTTGACCACTCATTCTGTGTCCATTTTCCTATAAATTAATCTTGACCTCTTCCCTTCACAAATTATTCCATCTTTTATGAAAACTTATAATGCCAGTTTGAAGAATAGTCTTGAAGCTTGGAGCACATCCATGAGGAAACATCCATAAGAATGGACACATCCAAAGATCAAATGGAGTTTCATTGATGTTTTAAGGAGGTTTGCACTTTCTAAAGGTTTATTTCTTTCAAATCTTTTTTTTGTCCAATCTTGAGCGTAGTTTTGATTTATAAGTTATTGAGTGTTTTAATTTCATTATCGTATTCCTTTATAACTAAAATTTCACTGCTCACATTTCTAGCATGCCTAGTGGGACACACTTCATGGGTTCTTACTAATCTTTTTAACATGTTTTTTGGAGTTTTTGTGAGTTTGTAGGTTCGCAGGTTTTAGAGGTGTATCATCTTAAAATGGAAGCACTTCCATGTTAAGAGAATTTATCCCTCCTTAGGGGATGTATTTGACCTTCATTACATCATCCCCCCATTTTTGCATCATCCCCCCTAATCTGCTCCTCCTTATACCACTTTCGGGACTGATTTCTGCATTCTGGATGGTAGGACTCTATTTATGGGATATAGGGATAGGGTTGACCTCCTAGGATAGGTTCAACATTGACCATACCCTAGGACAAGGTCCACCTTATCCCTATCCTAGGATAGGGCCGACCTCAACCCTATCCAAGGGTCCAAAACCCAGAACCCTGCAGTTCCCGGGTTGTCGGTCTTTACAAAAAGTTTCTTCCCGCTTCCAGGTCGGCTGTTTCAGGCTCCGAAGCGTGGATTCCTAAATTATATTTAATATAGGTCCTCTCCTAGGGGTAAAGGCTTAAATTATGATTTAATTATCCTATGTAGGCCTCCTTAGAAGATTGTGCCCTAATTTCGTATAAAAGGGGAACTTTCTCTCTCATTTTCAACCAACTCTGGGAAGCAAAAATAAAGATTGTCAAGCATTATCAAAGGGTCTTAAACTCAATTATCAAAGTGTTCTCAATATCTCAAAGTGTTTAAGTTTTCCATTGAAGGTCAAGGATTCAATCTCTCAAGCCTTTGAAGGAATTTGGTGCAAGTATTCAAGATCTATCATTCAAAACCCTAGATCTAGCCATCATGGTGGTGTGATCTTCCTTCAAGATACTTTGTGCATCCTCAAGACTCTTTCATCATCCTTCCAAGTTGGATTCCAAGAATACAATCATGAAGGTTTATGGTCTTTAAAGCTCCATGATTTCATACTTACATATTTGCATACATTTGAATTACATTAGCATACCTATTGAATATCATAGCTTCACTATTAGATTTAATTCTACTACTTGTTAGCTTTCCATACTTTATTGCTTTCAAAGGTTAATTCCAAAACTGGGGTTTGACCAAGGAAAATCCCTCCCCAACAAAAAACAAACATTTTTCTTACAAGCACAGGTTCAGGACTGTAGATCTGAGGCCAGATCTGGATACTCTTTTCAGATTTCTTTCAGACTGTGCGAACAGGGACACTTTCGGAGCTGAGCAGATCGAGTTGGCAAATGTGGTACAGGGTCAACCTTTTTCATAAGATGACATCAGAACGGAAAAATATTTCTGGGTTTTGTTTGTCTCTGTGTTCCGATTTGGTATCAACTATCAGCATCTCCAGAAATAGTCTACAGAACTCAGAAACTGAGTTTTTCCAGATCTGCTATGTCATGAGGTAGGCATCTTACCATGTCATTCTTTACATGCTCTTTTCCATCCTTTTGATCAATATAATTAAAGGTAATATCCTGAATTTGGACATAGGATCTCCCTTCATTATACAGATCTTATTTAGGAGATCTAGGGCATCAAACCCTTCCAAATTTAGATCTTATATTTTGGTGAACCCGCAATAGACAACTCCTTCTATTTGGTGTTAGATTTACATCTTACATCACAAATTTGTATTTCTAAATACAAAAACACTTCTTCCATTTCATTCATTATGAAGTTCTTTTAGTGTATGGCTATTTTTCTCATTATGCTTCTTTTAGCATCTCTTTATAGCACCTATGATGTCTATGAGAGTGTCATTCACTTTCTCATGTTTGTTAATCTTCATATTTCACTTGATTATGATATTATAAGATTGACAAACACTAATCTCCCTACTTTCAAAACTTTAATTAAGGATTTGTGTAATGGACTTATTACTCTTTTGGATTATGTGGACAATTTGGTGGATGATACCCCATTACCTAATCTTCCTAATCCTAACATTCCTAATCCAATCATTCTTAATGATCCAACTACTATTCTTCCATCTTCCGTCCCTAGTTCTTCTTCTCATACTTTTGTTAAGGCTGAAACTATGGTACAAGCTGAGGATGTGCAAGAATTTCTAGATTTACATTCTCCTTCTTATCCTATTCATGGTGATAATAAAGGGAAATCCAAAGAACATTCTCCTAAAAACATTGTTCCACCTTACACAACATTCTCTCATGAGCATCCTAATCAATCATCTCCCATAGATTCT
>MU225344.1:1488564-1502930 GCA_018584345.1 Thuja plicata
CCCCACACCACCCTCCACTTCCCCCTAATTTTCTCCTCCCCAAACCCAACTCCCACACTGCTAAACCCTCACCTCCACCTCCGACCACTGCTATGCCTCTACCTCCACCTACGGCTCCTCCCAAACTCCACCTCTGCCTCCACCTAGAATACCACCAAATCCTCTCATAGCTCCGCTCAAACCTCGCCTCCACTCCACCTCAGTCCTCCAAATGGGCTTCCTGGACCAATCTGCAATCACCACATGGCAAGAGGCCACATCAAACTAACATGTCAGTGCCCACTCAGCAGGGTTCCCACCTTTTTTGTTTTACATAGACATTTTCTTGATGTTAAAGTTGACGTCCATTTGACTATCATTTTACAAGGTTGTTCATTTTCTATGATGGCCACCAAGACATCAAATTCAACCTCACAGGTTTGATGACATCAGCACAGACTTAGGCTATTTTTAAACTTGCAAAATCCATAACGAGCCCCTTTCACAGAAACAACCATAACTATTGTATACAAAGTCTATTTTTGATGATTTGAAAAGCATTGAAAATTTGACTTAGAGGGCTATTCAGATTTGTAGACCACGTTGTCAGATTCCTCCTCCCAAAATCAAGTGAAATATTCAAATTCCCCATTTCATTTATTCTCTAATCAAATCAGATCCAATCTCGAATGCACAAAGCATTGAACTAGGCTATCAAACATTTCATTTTGGATCTAAAATTGAGCGTGCTATCACACATTTCATTTTGGGTCCTAAAATTGAACAAGGTAATCACACATCTAGTTTGGGTTTAAAATTGAACTAGCAATTGAAGATCACTTTTTGGGTTTAAAATTGAACAAGCAACTCATGCATCTTATTTTTTGGGTTGAACAAGGTCATCACACATCTTCTTTTGGGTTCTAACAAATGTAAAATCAAAAAACTCAATCTTGAATGTAAAAGCACAATTGAACAATGCAAAATAAATTTCACATTGGTGCTCATAATATGAACAAACTTGCGAGTTCATTTATTTTATAGCTTACAAACACATTGCCCAACTTATCGGGGATCAATCATGTGTATTGTGTCTTTGGTGCACTTGCACAAACTTTTTTAGAGCGTAACCTCACTTCACGCACTATCTGCTCCCACTGGCTTTTGTGGTCTTTGGTGCAAGATAAAGGTGATTGTGAACGTTTGAAACTTTCAAAATTTCTTAGAGGGGCCTATCTAGAAGAAGCATGAGTCATTCTGGAGAATGACCTTGAACTGGTAAATCCTTCGGCTAGTAGAGAAATAAGGTGGACCCAAAGGTCTGTCTATATCCTTTCAAGCCCGGGCAGGTCATGTTCGATGGTAGTCCATACTGGGTGAACTCCCCAGTATACTGGCATGGTAGAACTAAGCTCTAAAGTGATTTGGGCACTACAAATTGATTGCGAGGACTCCATGAAATCACTAGAAACTGATAAACTAGAAACCTAACTGTTTCACCTCCGTAAGCTTGATAATCAGTTGGGCAAGGAAGATAGTAACTTCCCTAAGAAACTTGCACATTCATTCCACCTTGAGCATTTGGAGTCAGATAATATGACATCATGACTAGAGCCTCATACTTGGTGATGGACGTATTCTGATTAGCTCTTGTGTGTGTGGCTACATATGCAAGAAAAGGTTTTCAAGCTAACTAACTCCTTAGGTAGAAATTTTTGTGTGTGTCTTCAGTGTTACAAACCTTATGAATAATAGTTCTTAAACATACACAACTATGAAAGTTTTTAAGTCCTTTTTCCAAGGAGATCACCATTTTATACTTCTTGCAAGGTTACTTTGCCTCTTGCAAGATTGTTTATTCACCATTTCCAAAAACTCAGCACTTTTTCCAAAACACAAAAACAATCCAAGGCACACTTTTCGTAGTCACTACCTAGCTAATCCTGAAACAATATCAGATTGAATTCATGTCCCATTTCACCAAGAACCAAAAAGTGAAGACTCCTTTGCCTCATATCTACCAAGAAAAAAAGACCATAACTAAAGAGGCGAAGAAGTATCAGCATATCATTGAAATCATTGAGGCAGAAAACCATAAATGTGAAGAATACGAAAAGGTCCAATACAACTACAAGGTTTTTGGATTTACATAGAAATACCACACTAACATTACCTTCATTCACTTTGAGCACTACATAAATCCATCATATCATCAAGTTGTTCATGCAAACATACATTCTTGAGATCACATACTATGACTACCAGCTTCATCACTACAATCGGTCACTCTTCCTCTTCTTAGATCACTTAGCATGCATTTTAGGATCATCCTTAGTAGTCATCTTTAGAATAATATCACACACACCCTATCATCATCTTAGTAGTCAATCCTAGATCATCCTATCCAATCCTAAATCAATCCCATCCAATCCTAATCATATCTAGTCATTCCTAGTATCCTCATCTTATTCATCATCATCGCATTCAATCCTACAGTGTATCTCATACTTTGTGTCCCATCCTTTTTAGAGTTTCTTGACCTACATCCTTAATCAAACCCATATCTTAGGTATCCTTAAACAATGCATTGCTCTAGGATAACCCATTTGCCTATGAAACATCATCACCTTGAGAAAAATGTTGGTTCACATTGATAGAGAATCTCATCGACCGAAGACCACAAGTCTTTCTTAGGTTAGAAATCATCATCCATTTGATCCTGCATTAGGGAAAGAAACCCTTATTTTTTGGCATATCCAAGTCATCTTTTATCCTTAGGAAGTATCCTCATCATTGTAGATGCATCATCCTAATCCAAGTCATAGCATCCTTATCTGTAGTTTTAGAAATCTCCTTGCATTTCACATCTCTTTAGGGTATTTATTTCATGCCACCCATCACGCATGCCGGTAAGAAGAGGAAATATATGAACCCTAATCCAGAAACTAGCTCAGTCGATTCAACAATCAATCTCACAAACGTGATGGATTCATTTTATCCATGATACACCAAACCTAGCCAAGACATTGGGTAGACACAAATGAGATTCCTACTATGAGTACTATCAAAAATTTCATAAATCATCTTGGACATGTTCATGTGGTGAATGCTATGAGTGGACACAACATCAGTAATGTATTTGTAGACATTCAACAACAGGGAATCCAACTTCTGCCTTGGCTTATACCAATGCTTATCACATGACCCATGGCACTCCAAGGGGAATTTTATCATCCCATCAAAAACAAAGTTGTTGATTCTCTTCAGTGAGCTCTACAAGTGGGAACTCTTATCTCACAAATAATCCACCCTTCCATCCCACCATCTATCATGCATGTGAAACCTCAATCTACCTCATTCGTAGTCATGGGAGCCCTACTTCCTAATCCACCATCAGCAACACAAGACATACCTCTCATCGCTATGCAAGCACATGCACCTCTTAAACCCAAAGTCACTCTACTTTCACAAGAATTTCCAACATTTGTCACACAATTCCCACCACCCTCTCTCAGCACTCAACAAACCAACATTCAACCCATCACCACTCAGCCCATTCAATGGATCAACTAGTTTGCATCATCAAAGCACCCAAATATCCATGCATGTTCCACCCTTTTCTTCCATTGCATATTAGCAACAACCGCAATTCACTACAGGCATGCCACCTACCAACATATATAATCAACCCTTGTTTTCATAAGGACCCACTTTCCACGTGCCATCCATAACTCAAACCCAACATATTCTAACACTTCCCATTCAAGCACTAGTGCAATCGCAGGTCACTCCCATTCCACCACCAAAAATATACGAGGGTGGAAAAATGCAACAAGGAGCTTCCTCTTCCATGTGGAATTACTCAGAAGCTGCCATCCATGGCCTTGACATTCCTACACACTCGTAGAATACAACCCTGTTCACCTCCCAACCACAATGAACGCCCACAAATCCATTTGTAGCCTCGCAATCCACCATCCCACCCACTTAGAAAAAACCTCCACAACACCCTCAGCAACACCTTCACCTACCCTAGCAGCCCTAGTTGCAGACCACTAACCCATTCATATCCCAAGAATAGTAGCATCAATTCCATCCTTTTGTCATAGCATAACCTCCCACCCAACCTATTCAACAACAGAACATCAATCCATTCGCATCCAAAAACAACAACAATCATTCAATCCCTTTTTCCAAAATGCAGCCTCCCATCCAATATACTTAGCAACAACAAACACCACCGTAGCCCAACAATCCCTTCATTGCCCAATTACTACAACAAACTATTACCCCTTTTACAAGTGCCCAATCTGCCATCTAGCCCACTCTGCAACAACTACCCAACTCTTCCAACTCCATCCATGCCATCTTTCGCTACATAAAAAACCATTCCACCACCATAGCAATCCAGTGTTCCCCTTAATACCAACTACTTCATTCCACCTACTGGGGTCATTCCACCTCAAAACACCTATCCTCCATACCTTGGAAACGTAGCACCACCACCCTATGTAGGCGTGTAGAAAGCTCAGTCCACTTATCCAACAACTCAGTAGATACAGGCCTACTTTCAACAACTACAACAACCACATCAGGCTTTTCCACTTACTCAACCGCAATATTCCCCTCAAAAATAGTTACCACCTCAACAACCTATCTATGTTGACCAAACACCACAATACCCTCTGAAAAACCCTCTATATTCACCTACTCAGTTTGACCCATACATCAGAGGTGAGATCAACATGAAAGGGACTAACAATCCCCCACTTGTCAATTCAAAATGGGAGGAAATGAAGAATTCTCTTATAGAGCTTGGAGATGGGACTAAAATAAAGACATTTAAGTTTGAGGAGGTATTTCTTTACCTGTTTGATAGGTCTATCACTGTCGTACCCTTTCCTAAACACTATGACACCCCTAAATTCAAAAAATATCAAGGGAAGGGTGATCCTATGAGCCACATGAAATAATTCTACATGGCATGCCAAGAAGTGGTCTAGAAAGATAACTTCCTCATGAGACTATTCCCTAAAAGCTTACCAGGGAGTTCTCTTGAGTGGTTATACAAGATCCCATACGGCACAGTCTCTACTTTCATAGAACTATCAGAGAAGTTTGTGGCCCAATACACACATAACACTCAGAATGAACTCTCCCTCCTAGACTTATGCAACTCTAAACAGAAAGGAGGAGAAATTCTAACAGACTATCTGCAGCGCTAGCAAGGACTTACCAAAACATTGTCCTATCAACCCCCAGAGAAACATCTCATAACAATCTTTATAAATAATCTTCATCCCAAATTAGTCTACCACATGCACATGAATTACGTCAAATGTATCAAGATATCAAAGGAAAAGGCATGGATCTTGAATGAGGTATTGTCGAAGATGGTGCCATAAAGAACTATAAGGAACCCCAATGTGAACACAATAATAATGACCAATCATGATACTGGAACAAGAAAAGGAATGTCATAACAAATAGAGCCACAAACACTAAACATGTCCAGATTGTTGCTACAGGTCCTCAAACACCCACCCCACCATATCAACAATCACACTATCAGCCGAGCATACCAGTGCCATCCTACACAAAACCACAATATCAAAAAATGCAACCTCCCCTAGCATATCAGCAAGCAACACAACATCAAGCAGGACAACCACAAAACGTAAGCTCATAGGCAGCTGCGCAAACCAACTATGAGCACAACAATCCGAATCCACCAAACCAGACAAATGCAATATCAATCTAGGAAGGAAAAAATAGACTGAGAAGTTATCAATACACTCCTAAATTCATATTCACTCCCTTGTGTGAACCCATTGATGTCATATTCCATAGAATGGCAAAAGAAAACTTGATTGTCTATTCACCACCGACACAACCCTTTGGGGACTCTACTCCTAAACCACAATGGTATATGGATAATGAGTATTGTGATTATCACTGTGTTAAGGGACACACTATTGTCAAGTTCATGAAATTGAAGTACGATATCCAAGACCTCATTGATCACAAAGAAATTGAAGTATATTACACAACAAAGGCCTCACCCAACAATGTTTAAAAATCTACCAAAATGAATTCCCTAACCATGGTGACAAAAAGGGCCCTACCAACAAAAACATTTCTCCAACATCCAATCAAGGTAAAGGAAAACAAGTAGACAATACCAATAATAAATCCATAACCTATGTTGAATTTGGCAGCTTAATTGGTTGCATATCCTAGGTCGAACCATCCGTCAATGTTATTCATGCCAAAGGCACTGATACCAACTGTGCAGTCACCACACATTGAGGATGCATAACTATTATTGTTGCTAGTCCTGCCTCATCCTCTAGGGAATAGTACAATCTATTGGAACATCTAGGGAATAAGCCCACCCAAATATCCATTCTAGATCTCCTTCATACATCACCCATCCATCAAGAGATCCTCAACATATCTCTCCAAGAGTCTCGTATACTAAGCAATATCGATACTAGCCAATTCCAAAACCATGTGAGCCACTTTTCTGCTTCATGCAGAATATCTTTCAAAACCTTAGATATGTTGTCTATTGAGCCTGATCACAATCTTCCCCTTCACATCACCGTCGTGATCAAAAACTTTTCCATCAAACGGGTCATGATAGATAATGTTTCAGCCTTGAATCTTTGTACTTTTGAATTTGTTAAGAAAATGGGATACTCTAACACATATATATTGAGTGACATCATCACTATCAAAGCATATGATAATCTAGAATGCACCCTAGAAGGTACAATCTCCTTTCCTATCAAATTGGTCCTGGCAATACAAGAATCAACATGCCATTTGGTCGATCTTGACCTCCCATATAACATCCTCCTTAGACGCCCATGGATAAACTCTATGCAGGTTGTCCCTTCCACCTACCATCAATGTGTCAAGTTCCCCCATAATGGTATTTATATCACCATCCATGCTAATCCCCAACCCATCGCGTACTACCATGCAATGGAAGCCTCTTATCCACATTCCACTCATTGTCCCAGAACTGACATTGGCACATCCATCACCAGTTCCTGCAAAACCTTTCCTGGTCCAAGCACTATCCTTTCATCCACTCTTTCCTCTTTCAAGATAAGTCACCATGGCTGTAGAGAATACACTCTCATCGATGCTTTTTCTATCGTAGCCCTACCCACAGATCCATATAAACATTGGCACCCATCCAGTTACATAGAGCAGAAGGAACCTGCACCCAAACAACTGGGTTCTACTACCTTTCTTTCTCATGGAATTCTGAATAGCTAGGAAATGGCACTTGATATCAATAAATGGTTATACAAAGATGCCACACCTCCTGAAAGTGACCTCCTAGATCACTTCAAAGGCAAATATCCCTCTACCCAAAAACTGGTCACTGAAAAGTGGAACTATTAAGCAGGCAGACAACGCCATGAAGAACAAGGCATGAGAGTTCCCATTAAGGCCACTAAACAACAAAGATACATTGGTATGGTATTTGAACATAATACATATGGCATTGGCCATAACACAAATTGGGGCACTACTTAAACTAGTCTAACTTATCACATTCACTTGGGTAACATATGTGAATTCGAAGACATCCTGGAAGATAAAATAGTGAGATCTTATGATGATATTGATGATGAAATCTTCCTTGGTAATTATGTCTTTTAAAATTTATCCCTCAACCTCATAGACCTTCCCCTCATTCATCCAGAACTCATAAAGTGGGACCAACCAATCATCGTCCCGATAGACAAGTTCGAAAGCATTGCCACACTCCTAAGATTCATGGGAGAAACAAATCAACAGTCTGACTAGGGGTAGTCCTCTACACATATATACAAATTGGACCTTGAGGCATACTTTGGGGGAGAGGAGGTCTTCAGGCAAAAAATTGTAAATCAAAAGAAAAAAGCGATAAAATGGATCTCTTAGTGAAAACCCCTTTGGGGCACTATCTGATCAGAAAAAATTAAAAAAAAAGGGCATATCTCCTGCTGAAAACCTTTCTAAGGTGCCAGGAGATGGAGATTCTCCTCTCCTTGTTATCCATGATTACCAATCAGAGCAGTCATCCATCATCATTGAAGAAACCAAACCTGTCAATCTAGGTACAGAAGATCAGCCTCGGCTCACTCACATTGCAACATCATTAATAGAGGATGAAGAAATAGCCTTCACAGCTCTTCTGAGAGAATATCCTAACATCTTTGCATCGTCCTACTCTGACATGCCTAATTTGGATGCAGACCTCCTAGTGCATCACTTATCAGTAGATCCAAACATCAAGTCAGTTAAGAAAAATCTCTACAAGATGCATCCTAAGGTAGCCTTATTGGTCAAAGAAGAATTGGAGAAAATTTTACACACTATGATCATTACAGAAATCAATACTCATATTGGATGTCCAACATGGTTCTATTCTCCAAGCCTGACAACTCAATCAGAATCTACACATACTTCCGAGATCTCAACAAATCATGTCCTAAGGATGACTTTCCATTACCCAACATTGACATGATTGTGGACCTAATAGTTGGACATGGGATGTTGTCTCTCATGGATGGATTTTCAGGATATAATCAGATTCACATCACAGAAGAAGATCATCACAATACAACATTTACAACCCCATGGGGAACCTTCTTCTATAACATGATGCCATTTGGGCTCAAAATTGTCAGCGCTGCATATTAGAGGGCCATGACTGTTATATTCTATGACATGATTCATAAGATCCTTGAATTTTATGTGGATGACATATTGGCTAAATCCAAAAGAAGAATCGATCACCTAAGTGACCTAGTGGTCATATTTGATTGTCTCTGTCACTATGGCCTAATGATCAACCCTGAGAAGTGTGTCTTTAGTGTAACATCAGGAAAGATCCTTGGGTTCATTGTTTAGAGATGAGGCATCGAAATGGATCCAAAGAAAGTTAAGGCCATCATGGAAATGCCTCTATCATGAACACTCTGACAGTTATATAGCCTACAAGTTATGCTTCAATAAGTGCACTAATATGTATCACAACTTGTAGACAAGTACCAACCTTTCACACATATACTCAGGAAAGAAAGTAATTTCAAATGGGATCCTTTGTGTCAAACAAGATTTGAAAAGATCAAGGAATACCTAGCCAATCCAGACATCCTAGTACCACCTATGCCAATTAGGCCTCTCATTTTGTATATCTCAGCAACAACTACAATGCTAGGGGCACTTCTGGCCCAGCTTGATGACAATGGTAAGGAAAGAGCCATCCACTACATCAGCCATACATTGGTGGGCTATGAGCTTAACTATACACCTGTGGAAAAAACATACTTAGCAGTGGTTTTTGTAACTCAGAATCTTCACCATTATATGCTAATTCATACTATCAAGATCATCTCAAAGGTTAATCTAGTCAAATATCTACTTTCCAAAAGAACTCTCACATGTCGAATGGTTGAATGGGTCATGAGTCTAAGCGAGTTTCCTATCCAGTATGTAGACAGAAAATCCATCAAAGGACATGTTATTTTTTATCAGTTAGAAGAGGATCCATTGGTTGATGCTTATCCTCTAGTCATTGAATTGCCCGATGAACACCTGCAGATGATAGAAGAACAACTAGCATGGAAGCTCTACTTTGACAGATCTTACACAACCCATCGTTCAGGTGTAGGCATACTATTCATCACCCCACAAGGTGACTATATCACCAAATCATTCAAATTAGGATTTACCTGCACGAACAATATAGCATAGTACGAGGCATTGGTCACTAGATTTAGCATGGCTATTCAGTAGAACATAACAGACATACAGGTCTTTGGTGATTCCTAACTTATTATCAAGCAAGTACTAGATGAATTTCGAACCAAGGATGATAAGATCCTACCTTACAAAGAGATGGTAGACAAAATGAAAGAGCATTTTCTTACTCTACAGAGCACACAAGTACTGCATCTACAAAAAAAAGTTGTCAATGCAATGGCTACAATTGGATTGCTTCTAGAAATTCCATGTAATGCAACATAGTACAAATTCTTAGTCGAGAAACTTCATGCGCCTACATACGAGAGCGATGACGTCAATCAGGTATGTGACTTGGTTGGTCCCCAATCCCCATAGTATCACTACATCCATACCTATCTTAAAAATGGTATCATATCTCCTCACCTGACCAACACCCAATGCCAAAACCTTATCCATAGATATTCCCACTACACTATTGCAGCCAACACCTTATATCATGGAGGATATCACAATGTTCTCTATAGGTGTCTAGATGAAACTAAAGCCACCCAAACATTGGGATAAGTTCACATTGGGATCTACAATGCCCACACAAGTGGTATGGTCCTAGCTAAATAACTTTTAAGAATCAGGTACTAATGACCTACCATGGAGCATGATACTTGTGAATTTGTGCAGAAATGCCTACCTTGTCAGCAACATGCTAATTTTATACATGCTCTAGTGCAAGAATTACATCCCATTGCACCATCTTGGCCATTTTCATGTTGAGGTTTCAACCTCATTGGTAAGATCACCCCCTTGTCCTTTGAGGGACATAAATACATTATCACAGCCATTGAGTACTTCAAGAAGTGGATCGAATTAATTCTTCTTACCCCCACGACAGGCATCCAAATATCCAAGTTCATCCTCTACCACATCATTTTCCACTTTGGCATCCCATCCACCATCTTCACAGATCATGGCACACCATTTGAAAACAAACATGTAGATAATTTATGCGAGCACCTCCATATTCACCATCACTACTCTAGTTGTCAATTTGTAGACCAACATGTAGACAATTTGTTCAAGAAACCAACAAAACCATCCTAAAAATCCTATAGAAGGTTTTCAATGATACTAGACATGACTGGCATCTCAAAATAAACCCTACCCTTTGGGCCTATCACACTTCATATCACACTCCTATAGGAACCAATCCATATTCCCTTGTCTACGGTGTTGAAGTTGTCTTACCAGTTGAGGTCAAACTACCATCGCTCTGAGTATCTCTGAAAGATCTAATCACTGATGAAGACTAAAGAATATCTAGACTCACACAACTTGATCTTCTCAATGAAAATAATTAGCAAGCCTATGATCACCTGGTTGTATATCAGAATCGACTCAAAAGAAGTTATAATAAGAAAATCCACCCACGCTAGTTTCAGGTAGGGGACTTTGTGCTCAAAGAAAATCAGAAAGTGGGTACTGATCGAGAAAAGAAAGGTAAGTTCAAGGTCACTTTTAAAGGTCCCTACACTGTCAATACATGCTTCAAATCTGGGGCATACTATTTATCTACTCCTGAGTGAGAACTTATGAATGATCCTATCAATATCATTAACCTCGGGCGCTTCTATGCTTGACACTTGGTTGTTCTTTCCAGTTATCTAAAAAATCCATAAAAAGTATAAAAAGTCCTGAAAAAATCATTGTCTTGGTGAAAATATGGTAAATAGACATCTTTTTTATAGAAACAAATCAAAAAAGAAAATAAATCATCTAATGGTGAAAAATTGGCAATCATGCACCTTGGACAAGTATGTGTGGTGAAACCCTGACAATCAGGAGTCACACATTGTGGGCCATATCATTATATATCAAAATTTTGTTCTCCTCCATCTCCCTCATCCCACTCCACTTTGGAATAATCATTACCTATATTTCTTAGATGTTCCACGATCGCACACACCAGTCCACACCGGTCCTCCTATCCTGTATCTTGAGCTTTTGTACATATCATCTTATATCTAATCGTCATTGTTTGTTGTATATATGTCTTCCTATCTCAATCCCTGAGCTTCAATCCTATAAATATCTTGTATGTGTTAATCTAGTCTTCTGTCGGGTCATGCTTGTATATATCTTGTGTCTTTGGTTGGTCTCCTTGCATAAAATGATCCAGTTCCATTCCGAGTCCTCTGCTTCAGCAAGTTCCTTTTGAAAAAATCATGCTTCGACAATTTGATCTTAGTACATCTTTTGGCCAATAAGATTCACACTTGACATCTCCATGGAAATGGGTCCTTGTAGGATGTATCCTTCCTCACATTGACTTAAATCCATTCATCGTCATCACCTGCACTAGGTCCTTGTAGTATGTATCCTTCATCTTGCTCGCCCTCACTGCAATCACAAATCAAATCAAACCAATCATTATCCCATATCATTGTTCTCTCTAGCAAAAGGCGTCTTGTTATTGCATTTTTATCTTGAAATTTGATTTTGGTTCTTGATTATCATTACCAATTTCTTTAAGTTGTTCTCCTCCTCAAGGTTGCCCCAATTATTTATATCATGGTATGTTGCGAATGGATGCACCTGGGATACATAACTTGATATTTTTGTTTTCTTCTTGTGAATCATTCATATATGACCCTTGCATTTATGTAATCCATTTGGGTTCGCATGCTCCACTTGGGAAATGTCATTTTCTTGTGGGTTTTTTCAACATCATTTCCACCATGGCTCTTCTGGGACTCATGAATGATGCTGAGGAAACCCACACATATTTGTTGTGTCATTCCTCTACAACACCGGTGAAAAGGCCTCGTATTCCTAGTAGCCTTGGCATAGTCTCTAGGGTTGCTATATCAAAATAAGTGCTCAAACTACATGGAAGTATTCCCCCTAGAATACTCCTCACTCAAGCATTCAAGAAAATCCCCCCATCGAATCTACTTTCAAAGCAATCCTTTCCTACCAATAAGAATCCTCCATCCAAGCAATGATCCTAATCCTCCATCCTAGTAATGATCCCATACCTAGTCCTCCACACGTCATTCCTCATCCCTGATGCAAACTTGAATCCCATCATCACCTACCATCACCCTCTTCTTCTTCTTATTTCCGCTTTCCTGTCGCTCTTAGCCATCTTTTTGAGATGTCGTTAGGGCTTTACTATTTCTTCTTTCCGCCCTCTCAAGGGGTCATCATCCTATTCAAATTCTATTCTAATTTTATCCTAATCGTCATTCTGGGGTAACTTTGTTCCCTACGTCATTTCTTTATGTCACCTATTATTTTAAATGTCTTTAAAAAAGTGTTATTCTAACACTATGTCGAAGAGGGGAAAAATGTAGACACCTAAATATGATTAACATAATCTAATCACATTTAGTGCCTGCTAAAACATCAACTAAGTAATCAAATCATTACCTAATTCATCTTTGTTATCCTCTAGCCTGATTAATTCATCTAATTAGCTATAGTCTGATTAATTATTAAATGGAAACCAATGGCTTAATATTTAATTAAATCCCCTTTCGCCTATTAGATTGAATGAATGTATTTTTTCATTTAGTTTAATTCATATTATCCTCTTTCCCTCCACTTGTGATTTAAATAGTTAAATCTATTCTATTGAAGTACATGGCTTAATAACATTAACCCCAAACCTAACCAGTCCCAACCACATAACCCTAAGTTCAAACCCATCCCAACCCCTTCACACATGTTAACCCTTCTTCATTAGCTAGTTAACCCTAATCAACTAATTAACCCCTCCACTCATTCTCTCTCCTCCCATGACCATCTCCCTAATCACCTATCTTAAACCCTAACCCTAATCCTAATCTCTCCCTAAGCTTGTCACATTCCTGATCCTTGGATTAGGAATTCAACTCTATCCCAAAGTCAAACTTCTTAAGCCATCTTAACCCTAACCCTAATCCTATACTCCTCATAAGCTTGTTACATTCCTAAATCCTTGGATTAGGAATTCAACCAATTCCCAAAGTCAACTTTCTCAAGATCTCTCTTATCCCCTCACCCATACCTCATTAAGAGCCTCATTAATTCTCTTACATGCACCATTAATTCTCTTATAGCCCTCATTACACACCTTATCCCCAAAGTCTTCTCTTATCCCTTTGCACATGGATCAAGATGCTCACATTCCTCATCCACTCTCCTTGTGACACTTTTCAAAATGAAAGGAGATTAAAGAAGCACAATCCTTGTGCTCTCTTCTAGGTGCATATGAGCCCCTCTTTAGGTTTGCATCTTGACCACTCATTCTGAGTCCATTTTCCTATAAATAGAACCTCTTGTGTGCATAAATGTTGTCACACTTCTATGAATCCTTACATTCAAGAATACTCAAGAATGAGGTCTCAAAAATTGATCCATAGCTCCTTAGGCATGGAGTGCAAGGGTTTTTAGAATGCTCTCAGCTAAAGCTATTAAGTCTATAACCTTGCTAATAAACCATGCAATGGGAGATTCAATGAAGACAAGCGCAAGAATGCCAATATCCTCAAGAATCAAGAATGAAATGCAATGCAAGCTAGATTAAGATGAATATGCAAGCTAAGCTATGAAAATGAAAGAACAAGTATTACAAAGCCTCCTAGTTAAGCTAGATG
>MU225344.1:1542312-1570035 GCA_018584345.1 Thuja plicata
GTTATGTAATTTTCTAATATATACTAAGTTACAATTTGCTAATATTTTCTAATGTGTACATATTAAGTTACAAATTTTTAACATTTGCAAACATAAATATACTATGTTTTTTTAATGTTTTCTAATAGTTTCTAACATTTTACTATGATTTTCTAACATACTACTATAATTTTCTAACATATTCTAAAATTCAACTATAATTTTCTAACATATTCTAAAATTCAACTATCATTTTCTAACATTTCTACAAACTAAATATTATTTAAAACAAATAATTAACTAAAATAAATATAAAACATACAATTTACAATAAAAAATGAGAAAAATGTGTGTACCTGGTACTAGTAACAATCGCAAGAGATCGAAGAAGCTCGGAAGCTGTTGATGTCGTATTGGTTGTCACTGGTTCGCTCTAAGCCCTGGGTCCACAAAATCTCCAAAAGTGAATAGTAAAAATGAAATGGGTAGTCAAAATTTTATACAAATTCTGGTGAAAAATGGCTTCGCACGAAGTACCATGCGTGGGGTACTTCACGCGAAGTCATGACTTTGTGCGAATTCACCCATGTAGGGTACTTCACGCGAAGCCTATCAGCCACTTTGTGCGAAGTCAGTACTTCGCGCGAAGCCATCAAATTATTTTTTTTGAATGAAGTCCAAAATCCTTCATCCCAAAAAGTGGGACACAGCTTTGTGAGATCACCCTGGTGCAGAAACATGTTTTTTGATTCCATTCTCATTAAAAAATTTATTGAACTCATCAGAAATAAATTCACCTTCTCTATCAGATCTTTACCAATTTCATTTTCCACTTTTTCTTTATACATCTTAAACATCTTAAATGCTTCATATTTCTATTTTAGAAACATTACAGTCATCATCCTAGAGTAGTCATCAACAAATAAAATATAATATTTGTCCCAAAAATAGCTTTGTGTTCTCATTGGTCCACATAAGTTTGTATGAACTATCTTGACAATGCCATTAGATGATAAATTATTGCTCTTGAAACTATATTTTAGCATTTTACCCATTTGATAATTTTTGCATATTGCATGGCCTGGTTTAGTTAAGCTCGGTAAGCCTCTAAATTTTCTTTTCTTGCTAATCCTAACTGTGTTGTCAAAATTTTCATGACAAATTTGTTCATTCCATAGCCATATATCTTCATTCTTTTCTAATAAACAAGTAGTTTCAGGTGTGTCAAGATAGAATAGGTTACCTTTAGATTGTTCACTATTACCGATCAATTTTCCTTTTCCATCATAGATTCTTGATTTTTTTATTCTCAAATGGGACTTGATGACCTGTGTTATTCAACTATGAAACACTCAATAGATTTTATTTAAGTCCTTTTACCCAATAATCATTTTCCCATTTGATTTGATTGTTCAGCATAATAGTACCTTTTCCTTTTACTTGACATGGTGCATCATTTCCCATTCTTACTCATCCTCCATCATAATGTTCAAGAAATTCAAATTTTCCTTTATCACCAGTCATGTGATGTGTACAACCACTATTAATAACCCAAATATCATGTTTACTAACTTTAGAGATAAGTGTTGTCTCTACATACCTTTCATCTTCATCTAAATCAACTTTAAGTGCCACAAACATTGTCTCAATATCTTCATCATTGTCAGTACCAATGTTAATAACTTTATCTTCAGCAATGTAACAAGCTTTCTTACCTTTATCTTTGTAATCTTGGTTATCTCTTCAGTCACACTGTCAGTTGTAGCTGAAGGCTTGGTCATCCTTTCTATCATGAGATCTATCATTTCTATCATCATCTTTTAAGTTAGGGCATCTTGCAGAAAAATGACCAATCTCTTTACATTTAAACCATATCAAAGGTAGTTTATCTTTATATCTTCCTTTACCACTGTGTAATATTCTAACTATTAAAGCTTTAAGTTCATCAAGTTCCTTGTCATCAATATCATTGTCACTGTTATTTCTGATTATGTGTTTTCTACTTGATTTACCAATTTTCAAAGTAGACATAAATGTAGATTCCATAGATGGTACAATACTGTTGTCAAAATTATTCAGCTTAAAAGAATTTGATCTTCCAACAAGACTATCAATAGTAATGTTATTGCCAGGTGCAACTCTCATTTCATTAATTGCAGAGAATCTTATAGAATAAATAGACAATAGAGTTCTAAGAATATTACTCACAATTGTGTCTTCATCGATGGTTCCACTAGATCCTTGAATAGAATTCACAACTTCTTTAAGTCAGTTACTATAATGTGTGATGTTTTCTGCTTCCTTCATTCTCATGTCATCAAACTTTCCATGAAGGCTCTCAGCTTTTGTTCTTAGTACATTTATATCTCCTCCATAAATTGTTGTATGTTGATCCCACATCTTCTTGGCAATTGTACAAGTATTGATATCCTCAAATTCTTAATCTGTAAGTGAAGAAGCAATCTCCACCATGATAAGGTTATGTTCATGTTTTTCTTTCAACTGATTTACTCTCAAGGGTCCAGTAGGTATAATGAATTCATTGTCCAAAAAATATTCAATGTTTCTTTTGATTCTTGATAGGTATAATCTCATTCTTATTTTCCATGTCTAGAAGTTCTCCCTATTCATCTTAGGTTCGTCTCTCTTATACATCTTGTTATCTTTAGCTTAATTCCTTTAAAACTTTCTTCTAAGCACTGTCTTCTCCCTGCTAAGTATTGTATGCTCTAATAACAATTGTTTGAACAAATGAGAGGGGGGTGGATCATTTAGCATCATTTTCCTCATAAATAATCCTATAGTCCCAAATTTCTCCATATGTATATCAAAAAAAATTCAATCATTTAATTCAACTCGGTGAAAATGTATTCTGTAAACATAAACTTTTATCAATGGTGTTTACCGAGTATCAGTAAATTAATACTCTGATTACCGATCTAGGTCAATAAAGTAAAGTGTAAAATAAAATAACAATCCACAACATTCATGCACATTGACACATAGAATTTTAATGTGGAAACCCTGCTAAGGGGAAAACCACCTGGGATCGGTAAACCAAAATATTTGCACTCTTGTGAAGTGATCTTGGTGAAGAGCCAGCCCTGTTATAGGTTATAATGCACACTGTTAAATGTGACCTAGATAGAGGATTTAAAACTAACATTTCTCTCTTTACCATGCATTCACACTGGGGTGAATGGAAGGAGTGGGAGCGGGAGCTGGAGAGAAAGGGCGGGCTGGAGGGAATTTGAAAACCTTCAATGGCGGGAAATGTGATGCTAGAGGAAACCTGGCATCTACTGCTATAGGAGACCTACACGAAGTAGGAGGATCAACTAAAGAGGGCTCCACAAAAGATTCAGATGAAGTCAAGGACCCTCCTTTACGAGATGGTGGGCTAGGAGAAACCTCATTGAAAGGCTCCTTGGCCGATCAAAATGATCTTGCTTTAAATAGGAATCTACTAAAATGTAATTGGTCATCATTTTTCAAGATTAAACCATCAGGAAAATATTATTTTCCTAGAATTAGCAATATTTTGGACCCCTGTAAGGGTTATTTTGGCATTTCCATCCCTAATCCCTTTGTGGAACATACTGTCTCCACAATGGCTCTTACTCTGGTTGGTAAGTTTACGGGGACAAGACCTAATATTGAGCTTGTTAGAAAGTTTACTTATCATAAATGGAAACTCAAGGGACAAGTAGATATATTAGCTATGCCAAAGGGGTTTTTCTCTTTTGTATTCTCAAATATGGAAGATCTATCAAAAGTGCTATGTGGAGGACCCTGGATGTTTGGAAAATCATCGTTGGCTCTTTAAAAATGGGTTACGAATCTAGATCTCAATGCTGAGATATTTGATACTGCCCCTATTTGGGTGAGACTACCTAGCCTCCTAATGGAATATTTTCATGAGGATATTTTTTTTGGTCTTGCGAGTGCATTTGGGGAGCTTCTATCGATTGACCCGATGATAGCCGCCAAATCTAGATTGGTCTATGCTAGAATCTATGTGAACAAACTTCATAAAATAGATCTTCTTGAAGTCATCAATATCAACTCTAAACTAGGTAAGTAAATCCAAACTATTGAATATGAATCGCTTCCCTTTGCTTGTTTTTTCTGTAAAAAAGTTGGTCATTGGGCTAAACATTTCTCGTTAAAAAAACCGAAAGAAAAAGAAGATCATAAAAGGGAACCTAAAAAGTATGGAAGAAGAAAATAAATCCTACTGATAGCTCTTTAGGGAATCATGTTATAGATCAACAGGGGGACAAAATAGAGAGTTTAAATAGTATTGAATCATAGGTAAATCTGGTACCTGAAAACCAAATCTCTTTGGATAAACAACCCAGTAATGAATCAGAGGTAAATATGCTACCTGTAAACAAAATTCCCGTGGATAAACAACCTAGTATTGATCTAGTAGTTAGTGTAGAATCTAGTCAGGAGTAGGGACAACCTAAGTGAAGGAGCTAGAAGCTACAAAAAGTGCAACCAAATTGAAAGAACCAAAATCTTTATCCCTTTCTAGTGTTGTTTCTCCTATTCTTGATGAAGGAATCTGCGGGGAACATGACCTTAATGGAAATTCCTCAGAAGATAGTGATGATGAATCATTATCCCCTATTGCTACTCTATGGAGTGAAGACATCCTAGAGAGAAACTTTATTTTAGATATAAACCCTATTAACCAAGAAGATCCCTTATCATAGGTAAAGAATAACAAAAGTTTCAACAAAAACTCAGGCAAAAAAGGAGACAACAAAGGAGACCAGAACAATAGTACCTCATCTGAATCTGCCAAAAAATAAAAAAAATCATAGTCAAGGGGGGGTACAAACTAAAAGACAACTTAAGGCTGATGTGGGCACTCCTAAAAGTAAAAAAAGGAAGGGAATCACATACGAAGAAAAGAGAGTAGGAAGAAAAATAGAATATAGCGGATGGCAAACAACGTACCATACCTGAGATATGTTCTCCAAGCCTTTAATATGAAAGTCATCTCTTGGAATATAACAGGGCTTAATAGCCTCCATAAACAAGATGTTCTTAGGAATATGGTTAGAGATAGAAAACTTGGTATTTTACTCATCCAAGAAACTAAAATCACTAAAGATAAATTATAAAAAAATGCATGTGTCTAAAGATTATGGGATTATTCGAGGTGATTTTGAGGGTGCGTCAAGTGCCATAGGGATATTTTGGAATAATAAAAATGTTGTGTGCAATTTAATTATAAATGAAAAGAACATATTAGTGGTTAACATTACCTTCCTCAAGGACAATCTAAGATGGAATTTGTTCAATGTATATGCCCCTAACACTAGAGGAGGAAGACAGAAGTATATGCAAAGATTGAAAGAAATTTGTAATCTTTATCAAGAAATTAGCTAGATGATCATGGGAGACTTCAACACTCCTCTCAAAAATAAGGAAAAAAAGGGAGGGATTACTTCCAAAATTGACAACATATCTGATCTGATGGAGTTTATCAATGAGGAGGCCTTATTAAATATTTACCTAGAAGGCATTGACTATACTTGGTTGAATAGACATACTGGGAAGGATCTGATCCAGGTGAAACTGGATAGAGCCCTCTTAACCCATGATTGGTTGTCCATGTACTTTTGCAATCTTTCTGCTAAACTTTTTATTGGATCTGACCACTATCCTATATCCCTAAATATTAATGAGATCAAAGGCAGAAAGAATTTTCCCTTAAGATTTGAAGGAACGTGGCTAGCCCACCTTAACTTAAAAGATAAGATTGAGGAATGGTGGAACTACACTGTTGAAGGGTGAGATATGTCTAGAATGGGAAAGAAAATAAATACTATTAAAAGCAATCTGAAAAGATGGAATAAGGAAGTGTTTTGGGATATATTCCAGATGAAAGGGAATCTACAAAATGAAATTAAGGAAATTCAAAATAGCATCTAGAAGGAGGGTCTTTTAAAGGAAACTAAAATTATAAAAATAAAAAAATAAAAAAAAACTTTTAGCAGATTATCCTAATATTATTACCAAGGAGGAATCCTTTTAGAGACAAAGATCTAGAGCTCTTTGGCTTAAGTTAGGGGATAAAAATACAAGATTTTTCCACATGACGACTTTGAAACATAAAGCTATTCATATGATAACAAATCTCCAATCTAAAGGTAAAACTATAAGCAAGGAGGAAGATATCAGATCGGAAATGTTAAGATACTTCTCATAGATGTTAGCTAAGGATAATAATTTGGATAGATCTAATCAGGATGAAATTCTCTCTACCAACCCCAAGTTGGTTGATGATCCCTCTAATAAAATTCTCCAAGATATCCCTTCGAACAAGGAAATCAGAAATGTTGTCTTCTCCTTTGAAGGGGAAAAATCTCCTAGCCTAGATGGTTTCCCTATGTTGTCCCTCCAGCAATTCTAGAATATTATTGGTCAAGTTATGTAGGATGCTATCAAAGAATTATTTGGAACTAGATATCTTCTCAGAGAATTAAATGCTACTTTCCTAGTTCTTGTTCCTTAAAAACCTGGAGGAAATACTTTAGAATAATTTAGACCTATCATCTTGTGCAATTTTTTATACAAGATTATTTCCAAAGTTGTTACCTCCAGATTGTTACAGTTGCTTCTAAATATTATTTCCCCCCAGCAAAATGGTTTTGTTTCTGGGAGACAAATCCTTGATTCTACCATCGTGGCTCATGAGAATATTGACTCCCTCGAAAAGGCCAAAAAATAGGGCTTCATGATGAAATTGGACCTATCTAAGGCTTATGATAGAGTCAATTGGCATTTTTTGCGGATGGTGTTGTCTTCTTTCGGGTTAACAAGGAGGTTATCAAAATTATTATGCAACTTGTGGCTACTGTTTCTTCCTCGGTCATTGTTGATGGGGGATCTTCCAATTTTTTTAAACCAACCAGATGGCTAAGACAAGGAGATCCTATATCTCCTATTCGCTTTGCTATACTTGCGAAGTGACTTGGGAGGTACATCCATAAAATGGTGGAAAAGGGGAAATAAGTGGTATACAACCCTCTTCAGCTAGACTAATTTTCTCTCATGAGAAATTTGTGGATGATACTCTTATCATGGGAGAGTCGACTATTAAAGAAGCCAGAAATTTGAAGAAAGGTCTTTCTATCTATAATGCGGCAACTGGCCAGCTAGTCAATTGGACTAAGACTTCCATCTTCTTCATAAATACTCCAGAAGAAAGACAAAATAAAATGTCAACTATTCTTGGTTGTACTATTCAGAAACTTCCTTTATCTTACTTGGGCTTAACTCTTTGCTCCAATCCTCCAAAAAGTTTCTGGCATACTCTTATAGATAGGTATAACAATAAATTTGATGTTTGGAAAGGGGCACTCCTCAGCAATGTGGGAAAGTTCCAATTACTAAAATCTACTCTTCATAATCTCCCTGTTTATGCAATGAGCTTGTTTAAAATTCCCCACAAAATTTCTACTGAAATTAACAAAATCCACAAAATATTCCTTTGGTCAGGGGTTGAGGAAAATAAAAGACTAGGCCTTGATTCTTTGGAAAAGTTTGTAAGCCTAAAAAGTTGGGAGGTCTTGGGCTGCGAACCATTAAAAACATAAATAAATCCCTCATGGCGTAAAAGATTTGGAGGATTTATGGAGATAAAAAAGAATGGAACTATATTATAAAAAGAAAATATCTCTTCCTCAATAATTATTTGGAGGACTTTATAAGTGATGACAACAGTATTAATGGCTCCTTCATCTAGAATAGTATAAAATCTACCAAAGACCTGATTGCAAAAGGTAAAATATGGAAGCTGGGAGATGGATGTAGAATTGATTTCTGGGATGATGAATGGATCCACTCAGAGCCTCTATCCAATAACCAAGACTAGAAGCAAAGTCATTGAGAGAAGCAAAGAATCTATTAGCACTAAAGAAATTGATTACTAGCAGGACAACAAATGGAAGAATTTGGGAGAAATTGATGTTAGTCTTATTTCCCTCCAGCATGAGCTTCAAACCTGGCATATAAAAGATAACATTCAAGATTTGATTGTGTGCAATCCCACTTCTAATGGAAAGTACACTGTAGCCTCTACTGTTAATATACTTTCTAAAAGAGAGGAAAGGCCCCCCTATTCTTTTGTGTGGTATAAAAATCTTATACCTAAAATCAAATTCTTCTACTGGCTTTTAATTCAAAATGACTCGCTGACTCTTGATAATCTTTCTAGGAGGGGTATATATATTGTTGTTTTTTTGGTCGATAATTTTGAGTATTTTTATTAATATTTAAAGAGGTTACATATTTCTTTCATCATCTAAGTGGAAATAAGTGGTATACAACCCTCTTCAGCTAGACTAATTTTCTCTCATGAGAAATTTGTGGATGATACTCTTATCATGGGAGAGTCGACTATTAAAGAAGCCAAAAATTTGAAGAAAGGTCTTTCTATCTATACTGTAGCAACTGGCCAGCTAGTCAATTGGACTAAGACTTCCATCTTCTTCATAAATACTCCAGACGAAAGACAAAATAAAATGTCAACTATTCTTGGTTGTACTATTCAGAAACTTCCTTTATCTTACTTGGGCTTAACTCTTTGCTCCAATCCTCCAAAAAGTTTATGGCATACTCTTATAGACAAGTATAACAATAAATTTGATGTTTGGAAAGGGGCACTCCTCAGCAATGTGGGAAAGTTCCAATTACTAAAATCTACTCTTCATAATCTCGCTATTTATGCAATGATCTTGTTTAAAATTCCCCACAAAATTTCTACTGAAATTAAGAAAATCCACAAAATATTCCTTTGGTCAGGGGTTGAGGAAAATAAAAGACTGGGCCTTGATTATTTGGAAAAGTTTGTAAGCCTAAAAAGTTGGGAGGTCTTGGGCTGCGAACCATTAAAAACATAAATAAATCCCTCATGGCGTAAAAGATTTGGAGGATTTATGGAGATCAAAAAGAATGGAACTGTATTATAAAAAGAAAATATCTCTTCCTCAATAATTATTTGGAGGACTTGATAGGTGATGACAACAGTACTAATGGCTCCTTCATCTAGAATAGTATAAAATCTACCAAAGACCTGATTGCAGAAGGTAAAATATGGAAGCTGGGAGACGGATGTAGAATTGATTTCTGGGATGATGAGTGGATCCACTCAGAGCCTCTGTCCAATAACCAAGACTAGAAGAAAAGTCATTGAGAGAAGCAAAGAATCTATTAGCACTAAAGAAATTGATTACTGGCAGGACAAAAAATGGAAGAATTTGGGAGAAATTGATGTTAGTCTTATTTCCCTCCAGCATGAACTTCAAACCTGACATATAAAAGATAACATCCAAGATTTGATTGTGTGGAATCCCACTTCTAATGGAAAGTACACTGTAGCCTCTACTGTTAATATCCTTTCTAAAAGAGAGGAAAGGCCCCCCTATTCTTTTGTGTGGTATAAAAATCTTATACCTAAAATCAAATTCTTCTACTGGCTTTTAATTCAAAATGAGTCGCTGACTCTTGATAATCTCTCTAGGAGGGGTATATATATTGTTATTTTTTTGGTCAGTAATTTTGATTATTTTTATTAATATTTAAAGAGGTTACATATTGCTTTCATCATCTATCGGTAACTATCCCCATTACAATAAGATATTCCAAAATCCCATCCCATCAAACTTTACAAAAAAAAATTTACATTTTTCATCTTAAACAATCAAAACTGGTGTTTTCAAAACCACCATCGAAACCCGATATCTTCCTTGCGTCACTTTCACTGCATCCATTGGCATGGGACCTACATCATCAGTTCAAATCATGAGTCTGCCAACCTTTCAAAACTCGCCTTCTTCTGGAAGTATGTTCTATCCTTTCATTAAGACATTTGTTGGCCCTTACAGCTTGATCATCCTTTCTTGCTGTAACCCTAGATTCAAAAAGATTCAGGATTTTCTCAAAAAAACCACACCCAAAAATGATCGACGCCTGATCTGGAATTAAAAGGTTGTCCCACTACTCCATCACCCACACTTTTCCACACTGAGACCTATTTTTCTTTGGGAAGTGAGTGGGCACTAGTGGTCGCCGATTGCAGGAGCTATAGTTGCTAATCTCCATTTTCATCTTTTCCCAAGCTGTTCGCCTGTCTTGCAGATACTTCCCTTTATCTACACCCTCTAGCCATACTAGAAAATTTTGAATGCCCTTTGAAACCCCTTCTTCCTCGTCTTCAAAAAATTCACTAAAATTGAAGGCCCATCCCGGGTGTGCCCATTTAAGCAATTTGTCAATGTTTGGGACAAGGTCTACATAAAACAACGACATCATTAATTTTCTTACCACATCTTCATGTTCCCCTAATTCCAATCCCCATGCCATAAGCATTGCAACAATGTCCACTTGCATCTTCCAACGATCTGCATTATCATGGAAAAATGGCCCTAAAGTTTCCTAAAAGGCCTCAACAATTTCCTTCGTCGGGCATTTTATCATTAGCTTTACCCTATGGTCATCTATAGGACCTAAAATTGTTTTTTTTTTCTGCTTTGTTGGAAAATCAAAGCGTGGCTCCATCCTTGTGTTTCCTTCCCTTTCTTCACACAAAAAAAGCTGCCTGGTTCTCGCTATGTAGAAAATATGCTCGGTTGTGGTGCTTTAAATAAAGAGCTACTACGTGATTAAAGAGGGAATGTCATTTCACACACTTGCTATCACAATGGTGGCATCAGTTCATATTCTCTACCACAAACCCACACTTGGTTTTATGACAATCATTTTCTAACCTTTGGATGATGCCATTCATCTATGTGGAACAAATTGGCTTTTTGAGCGGCTGCGTTGATTAACACTTTCTAATATTTTAAAAACATAACCTTTGGAATTTTCATCCTTTTCATGTAAAATTAAGTATTTAGAGGGGATTTTGTTCAATCCATAGTTTATCTATCTCTGTCATATTTATTTCCCATTTTGAGAGCTCATCAGCTTCTGAATTTCCTTCTCTCTTAATATGAGTGATTTTTAAATCTTCCAATTTTTCAAGTCTTTCTATTATTGAGTCTATGAATTTTTCCAAATGCCATGTATTTATGGAAATTTTGGAGATGGCTTGCACTACCAGTAGAGAGTCCCCTTCTAGGTGTAGTTTCTTGACCCCTATCTATTATGCAATATGGACAGCCAGTAATGCAGCTTGACACTCTGCCATATTGTTCATTCCATCTTTACATCGTTTAGCTCCCTTCCAAAGGTCGCACCATCAGCATTCCTAAAAATCACACCAATGCCACTCAACCTTGGATTATTTTTGGCCGTTCCATCAAATTTTTCTTTTACCCATCCTTCCTTAGGGGGCTTCCACTTAATGTTCTCACCCTCTATTTTCTTTTTTGTTTTTATCACTAATGCTCCAGTCGGAGAGTTAAATCTTATTCTCGGCCAATTCCTTTGAATAATTTTGTCATCCTGTGTAAAGGGGATCTTCAAAAACTGCCTTCTCATTGTAGAAGTGCTTACAACTTCCTCTATAGCATGTTGAAGTCTATTTAGAAACCTCTGTTGTGGTTCCTTTTCACCTCTAAAAACCCTCCGATTTCTTTCTTTCCATAGCTCCCATACAACCAATGATGGAATTATCTTCCATATGTTAGAGAGAGTTGTTTTTCTTTTCATCGTGGGCCAACCTGCAAAAACCTTAGAAATATTATTATCATGCAGTCCAAGCCATCTTAGCTTGTTTTCAACAAAATTCCAGAAATTGGATGCAAATTCACACTGTAGCAACAAGTGATCTATAGATTCTTCATTGTTTTCACAAAGCTCACATCTAGTTGGTCCATTTAGACCCATTTTTTTCCTTCTTTCACCAGTCAAGATGCACCCCTTGCATACCAACCATGCAAAAACACCCACTTTTGGTAGGATATCCTTGCTCTAACATAGATCTTTGGATGGGAAAGGTTGTTCTATCATATTTTCCAGCAATTTTTAGCCTATTTTAACTGAATAATCCCCTGAGAGAGTTCCACACCATCTTATTCTACCATTAACCGATGTTATCGATATCTCCCTCGATCATAAGATTTCTCTTATTTTATCCTTTTCCAAGGCTGGTATGTTCTCCATTTCTAGGCTCTTCCAGCCCCACTGTCCCCCTTCATTTGTGATTCTATACTCCACATTATCCCTAATTCTTCTTCCCCATTGTGTTTGAAAGTGGTTCTTTAAAAAGTTCAAATCTTGCTCCTCTTGTAAAGCCTTATGTCTATCCCAGGAATCCTCCCAAAAGAGGGTTGTATTCCCATCTTTAACTTACCATGTGATTTTTTCCATGATGATTGGTCTGCATGCCATCATGAAGTTCCAAATTGCCTAACCCCGAGGGGGATTCCTAATTGTCAAAATCTATGAACTCTCTACCGATTCTAGATACTTCGCTTGAAGGGCTCTTACCCAGAAGAAATTATTGTTCCTATACATGCTCCATACAAGCTTTGCCACAAGAGCTTTGTTCATAATTTTCTAGTTATGACTACCTGCCCCACCATGATCCTTTGGCTTGCAAATCTTCTCCCAAGCCACCAAAGGAATTTTATCTTCTTCTTTGGCTCCACACAAAAAAAACCTTGGCATCTTTGCACTCAGTATCTTCACAACTTTTTTTTAAATGTCCATGCACATTATTGAGTAAACTGACATTGCTAAAATTACTGTCTAAAGCATTAAAATTCTGCTAGCGGAGGACAACCACCTGCCCTTCCATCCATCCATCTTTTTAAGTCACTTCTCTGATAGTTCCCTCCATAAGTTTGCCTTATTTCTACCACTATAAAGAGGAATACCTAAATATCTTCCTGGGAGGAGGCTGACCCTCATACCTAGAATGTTGCTAATCCTAGTCTGTTGCTGCCTTGGGGTGTTGAAGAAAAAAATTTCTGATTTCTACCAGTTTATTAGCTGCCCGGAGGCTTTCCCATACAAGTCCAAGGTTTCCTTCATAACTCTTGCTTCATGTTCTGTAGTTGTTCCCCCTAGGAAGGTATCATCTACAAATTGAATGTGCCAGAGGACTTCTATTCCATCAGCAATTTGAATACCTTTCCACGTTCCATTTTCTTTTTTCTCCTTTATTATCCTTCCAAGAGCTTCAGCTAAAATAATAAAGAGAAAAGGGGAAATGGGTCGCTCTATCTTATGCCTTTATCTTGTGCAAAAAAACCTTGAGGGATTCTGTTAATCAAAATAGAGAATCTAGGTGTCTCAATACAACTCTTCACCCATCTTATCCAATCCTGACCAAAGCCAAATCTGTTCATTACTTCTAATAAGAAGTTTCTATCCACCTCATCATAAGCCTTTTTAATATCAAGCTTCACCATCATGCTCTGACTATTTGAAGATCTGATAGAGTGAAGTGCCTCATGTGCAATCACCACCCCTTCACAAATAGATATTCCTGGGGAAAAACCACTTTGCTCTTCTGAGATCACTAAATTTAGGAATGTCTTAAGTATGTTTGCTATGACTTTGGCAATTACTTTGTAAATTGTGTTGAAAAGGGAAATTGGTCTAAAGTCTTCAAAGTTCTCCTGTGGTTCCCACTTTGGAATCAGAGCTAGAAAGGTAGTATTTAGGTCCTTTAAGATGAAGCCTCCCTCTTGTGATTCTTCCACAACTTCCCAGATATCCTTTCCAAAGATATGCCACAATTCCTGAAAAAGCATTGCGAGAAAGCCATCAGGTCCTGGAGCTTTGTCTCCGCCCAGTCCCATCAAAGCCTTCTTCACTTCCTCTATGGAGACCGGGGCTGCTAAATGTCCATTTTGGTCTGTAGAGACTATAGTTGGGATAACCTCTAACATCCTTTCATACAAATGGTTTTCTCTAATATTTGGTTGTTTCTTCTTTGAAAAGAAAGCCACAACCTCTTCATTAATCAAGTCCTTCTCCCTAATCTCCACACCATGCTCATTTTGGATACTGAAAATCTTGTTATAATCTCTTCGTTGTTTTAATGAGTTGTGAAAAAAATTTGTGTTGAGGTCACCCTCCTTCAGCCATGTCTCCCATGACTTTTGTTTCCAAAAGATTTTTTCCTTCTTTAATAAATCACCTAAATCCTATTGTAGTCTTTTTTCTTCTTTAAAGTCAGCATCCTCCATTCCATTTTCAATCACTTTAAGACTTAAAGCTGTGAGTTTTGCTTCCACATTATGTTTTTCGGTAAAGATATTTTTGAAATGTGTTTGATTCCATATTTTTAACTAGTCTTTGAGGAATTGCAATCTTTTGAAAAAAATAAAAGCTTTATTACTTGTTCTACTCGGAGCTTGTGACCACCATTCTTCAATAAGGCTGCTAAAACCTTTCGAAGTGAACCACATTGCTTCAAATTTGAATGGACATCAGTCAGGGGTATCTTCATGCTAAATTCATAGGCTGATGGGAAAGTGATCCGACCCTTGAAAGGGCAGGATTTCTGCATCACATGACCAATTTTTATCTTCCCAATTACCCCCTATAAAGAATCTATCTAGCTTTTCAGCTATGTTCAGGAATCCTTCCCATCTATTTGTCCAAGTAAACTCCCCCTTTTTGAAGGGTATTTCCAAAAAACCATAGTCTGTAACAAAGGTGTTGAAATCCCTTTGGTTTTCACTACTCCATCCTTTCCCACCTTTCTTATCCGTTGGTGTTGGGATAGCACTTAAATCTCCTCCTAGTGCTACCACTTCATTGTCCAAATTTGCCATAAGTGTTGTAAGTGTTTCCCATACTTTTTTCTTTTGTGCTCTGTTATTTGGGCCATAGATATTGAGAAAGGAAATATTGCAATGGAGATGTTTTATGTGAACTCGCAACCATTGCCAATGCTGGTCCTATTGTAGTACTATTACATCCACTGATCCTTCCTTCTAGAGAAGCCCCAATCCTCTAGATGCACCTTGTGCCCCAACTAGAGCACATTTCCATTTTCTAAACTTCCTTTTAAAAAGCTCACAATCCTCCTTTTTTATTTTGGTTTCTTGTAATAGAACTAAATCTAGTTTCATTTGATCAAGACATCGCTTTATCAAATGAATCTTGTCAGGGGCATTGCAGCCCCTGACATTCCATGATAGGGTTTTCATGGCTCCCAAGAAATGGTATTATAGCCATTTCCCGATCTCAATTTGGACTGGTTAGTAGCATCCCTTACAATTTTCAACTTTTCTCTGGTAGATTTAGCACCTCTCTTCCCTTTAGGGCCAATATTTTGTTTTTTCTGGGTAGAGGCCATTTGTTTAATAGATCTCTTGTCTAAAATTTTGGTGGATTCAAAGAGGCCTAAGTTGTTTATATCATTTTCCCCCAAGCCTTCTTTAGATTCTGAGTCCCATTCTTTGAAATTTTCCTCACTGGCTTTTTCCTCTTCCATAGAAAGACTTAGATTTCTTATAGGGGAAATTTCCATGTCCATGGCCATTCTCTGTTTAGTCCTTGTGTTGATGCTATGTTCTGGAGCATCCTAGTGCTGATCATCATTCTTTTCTGCATCATTGACCATTTTTTCCCCCATCCAAGTATTCTGATTCTCACCATTGTCTTGGATGACCACAACACTATCATCATTCTTTCTTCTGGCATTGTTTGCCAGTCTATCTAGATTTTCTTTTGCTCAAATTTCTGGGGAGGGTGGTCTTTGCTCCTTTTCCATATCCCCTATTAATTGTGAGATAGGTTTGCTCTTGACTACTTGGGTCAAAAAGCATGTTAAGGATGTGTTTGCAATTCCTATATCCTCTATGTAGGTTTCCTCTAGCACCTATATGACTTCTTTTCTCCATAGAGGTGAATCATTTACTACTCGTGCAATAAATTGGTCAACTATTTATTGCTTTGTAATTTCTTGATTGAGAGCTCTTCTTTCTATTTCATCCATGAGAAAATCATCTACTGTTCCTTTATCTTTCCTAGGGGGTTTGAGCTCCTACTACACCTTTTTGTTGGCGCCATTCTCCTCTTTCCATAAGGCAATGTTTTTCTCCCACACACCATTTTCTATACTAAGGGTTATTTTATCTGAGATTGGTGAGTGTTCATGTATGTTAATCAGAATTCGGGGGTGAATCAAAGCATCCATTTCATTTATTGCTTCCTCCATTCTGATATAGGTTCCCATACCATTTCCTATTCTTCTAAGTGTGTCCTCACCCCAATACTCCACTGGGAGGTTGTGCAGACTCATCCATGCTGGGTATTCATTCAATTTTTCACTGTGTGGTTTAAAGTTTGCTTCCCTATTTTTTAGATAAATTTCTATTCCTTTGACCATATAAGGACCATTGTTCAGGATCCACTCCTTATCCTCTTTTGTAGCACATATTCCCAAATAGAAGCCATTGGAGAGGGTTTTGAGACTACAATCTTTTCCCTAGATTTCTCTGCTCCATGCTCTAATTTTTGTTACAGATAGCCATTGACCTAACCATTTAAAGAAAAATGCCTTCTCTTTCAATGACACAGTTGCTTCTTTCCACTGTGCATCTAAAATTTTTAGGGTTGAGACTATCTCATACCTGATGTTTTCCATAGCTGGTGTGTTTTGATCTTTGGCATTCCTTGCTTCACCCTTAGTCAGTGGGTCTCACGGTTTGAAAAAATTATGCGTGATTTGTCAGAAGTCAAAGTTCTTCCCAAACTGGTGGTAAGCCTGCTTCTCTAGACCCCCATGCTCCTTATTCTCCCATCGCCTACCATTCCAAACCTATTTTGGCCATCATTGGAGGTTAGGGTTTCCCATCCATGGATTTGGGGTTTGAACAGTCAGTTGAAAACATGCCTGTGAATGCCTATTAGGCGGCCACACCTTACCATATTGGTTTTGATAGGCCAGGCCACCATGTTTCTTGAAAACCCCACAACCAAACTGGCCATGAGACTATGCTCATCATGTTGCAGGTGACCATTGTCACCATCAATCCTCCCACTCCCCGCGTGCCATAATTTGGGTATATATATTGTTAATAGATGTAGTCTTTGTTTTGAAAATATGGAATCTTGTGATCATATCATGCTCCATTGCCCTTTCACTCATAAAGTTTGGGATATCATCTTTAGAAAATGGAATCTCTGTTGGTTTTTTTCCTTCTTTTTGGTAGGATTTTGTCGACCAATGGAGCTACCTGCCTCAAAAATTTATAGAAAAAAACCTTTGGTTCCTCATTCCTCCTCATTTTTGCTATAGAATATTTAAGGAACACAATAATAGAATCTTCAGAGAAAAGCAGTCTACCCATGAAGTGGTAGGAAACCAAATTTTTAGGGCATTTGAAGAAAATTTCCTATCTTCTAATCCTGAGTCTAGCTTAAGTAAGAGGGAAAGTGATAGAAATGATAGAGATCTTAAACCTTCCATTCAGAGAGCCATGTCTACTTAGACTTTTCCCCCTGAAGACTGGGTTAAAGCTAACTTTGATGGAGATGCAAAGGGAAACCTGGGAACTACTAGAGGAGGAGGCATAATAAGAGATCAGAATAGTAATTGTGTTGGTGTGATTTCTTCTCCTTTGGGAATCCAATCTAACCATAGGGATGAGGCTATGGCAGCCCTTAATGTTATTTTGCTGGCAGAGGAATTGGGCTGTAAGAAAGTTTGGCTGGAAGGAGACTCTTTAAACATTATTAATAATATTAGAGGCAAAAGTAAGGAGTTATGGACTATTAATCATATAATTTCTAAGATTAATAATGTCTCCTTGAATTTTACTTCCTTTTATATCACTCAAAATTACCGAGAAACTAACCAAGTGGCTGATAGTCTTGCCAATATTGGCGCGAAGAATGATGTCACTTTCAAGTGACATGGGAATGCTAAAATTAATGATGAGGTTGGATTACTAGTCAATTATGATTGGGTTAATCAAAAGGCAAGTGAAGTCATTCAAATTAATCATTCTGATTAATGTTGATCTGATCTGGGGTACAACGACGGCGTCAAGCCATGTGAAGTGTCCAACTTATGATGAATTACTTAAGTTGCAAGCTTTCTAGGGTATCATTAATTACTCAGTGTTTTTGAATACTTGTATGCATTTTGAGAAGAACAAGAATAGTGAGAGAGTTTATACCAAGATTGAAGAGAACGAAGAAATGGGGGGAGATTTGAAGAGAGAAGAACCTGTGGAGTGTAAATGGAGGAATGAAAAAGAGGTGTGGAGCAAGCTCAAGAAGAGTAAAGTGCACAGATACTTAAATTTCCTCCATGGAAACAACAAGGAAGTGACGAAAGCTTTTGTTAATGGGTGGGAGAATGGGAAAGTGAACATTCTGGGAAAATATGTCAAGCTAACTCTGGACCGCCTAGCAGAAATTACGGGTCTCCCTTTGGAGGGAATGGATTTCTTGAAAGACAAAAAAGAGGGCAACAAAGGGTATAAAAAAATCCCTAAGACTGATGAGGAGAGCTCCATGCTCATGAAGGGTGATCTAGACTATTTCAACCTGTCTAACATTAAGCGCGCATGGGCATTCATGATCAGGGCTATCATGGAGTACTGCACCCTTAATGGCAGGTATTCAAAGGTATACAATTACCATTTTTTTCTGGTTAACCATTTCTATCATGACATTAGGATTTTCTTTCCCTACTATCTCTTAATCTTTCTCAATCAGAGCATTATTGATCATAGAGTTAAATCTGCCCTTGTTTTACATGAGGGTCTAATTCTGTTGATTATGGAATATATTAAAAACCATATCCCTGACCCCATTCCTAAGAGCATTGAGAATGTTAAGAGGAAGAGTATGGAGGTGTCTACAAGTAAGAATTTTAGTAAGGAGAAAGCTTTAAAAAGTCGTAAAGGACCTATTGGTGCTAATATCTCTTTGTCAATTTATGACGACAATGAGGGGATGAGAATTGATGATGAATAGGATATCAAGTCTTCTGAGGATGAGGGTTTCACTAGGAAATTGAGAAAAAAATATTATTTGAAGATGAACACCACCATTACCAATGAGCCTATGGGTGGTAAAGAGGATATTAAGGAAATCCAGAAGATGACAAATAATATTCTGGAGGAAATCACTGAAGAAATTGATGATATTATTGATACCCACATGGAGAAACATACTATAAAAAATGATGGTGACGACGAGTAGAACAATGAAATTTAGGACTCTCACAAGGACTCAGGGGACATTGATAACCATATTGATGACCACACTGTCAATATTGATGGTGAAGAAGACCAGAATCAAGACCTTTAGGATTCTCATAGGGAGATAGGGGACATGGAGGAAACATAGATTAACAAGGGAAAAATTAAGATCAATGAAGACAACATAGTCCCAGAAGAGGAAGCTGAAAAAATTGAAAAGGATAACACAGCTAATGAGAATAATGAGTACACCCAAGATATCCCAAAAGATGATTTTGAAGTGAAGAATGACTAGAACAAGAAGAGCCTTGAGGACGATCTCCGTGAGAGAGAGGTCAATGTCAAAAGGGTGGCTACTATGTCCTTCCTTCAAATGGCCAGAAATAAAGTGGAGAACAACTATAATATGGATAAATGGATTCAGGATGATATTAACAAGATTAAAGCTAATTATAAGAACCTGGAAGAAAGAAATCCATTGCTAGAGGAAATTATGGAAAAAATGTATAGTGATGCTATCATGTACTAGCAACACAATGATGTTTTTGATAAGGTTAACAATATGAACACCAAGATTAGCATAGTGGTTGATAACAGGCTTAAAAAAATTAATGAAAAGGTCAACAACAACGAGGCTCTTCTCAAAAAACTTACTACTATCAGCAAAATGGGTATGCAAAACTCCATGGACAATCTAAAATCTTTGTATACCCTTCTGGAAGGTAACTACAAAGATAAGGAAAGGAAGGAGGATGATGGCCCTTAGGAAATCTATATATTGGGCCTAGGCACAAGTGCTCTCTCCAATACTAAAAACAAATCTGATGTTCAGATCAAAGATATCACCAAGCTGCGGGACTCGATCCAAAGTATGGAACTGCAGATGGTTGAAGTTCAGATGCTGGAAGATCAGATGGAAGTTTTTTAGCTTCAATGCTAGACTATTTTGTTTGCTAGAATTTTTTTGTCTCATGTCTACTGGAACCTTTAAGTATTTTGTAGTTCTATTTTGTTATGTTATCTATTGTTTAATATGGGGTATAGCCCTCTTTTAGCTTTTTGTCATGTTTGACAGTTCATTGTTGTCGTTGTCCTTTATTATCTATCATTTTGGTGCTTTGTAAAGGGTTTCAAGGCCCTTTCAAAACCTGTTGTTACCTTAATCAAAAACATTATCTGAATGTTATAATAAGGACTCACTGTCCCACTCTGTTAAGAGATTTATCTGTAACAATGGTTAAATAGATACACTAATGATCTGATTCAAATACAACTCTGATTTGCATATATTTATATCTATTATAAGTACATAATACCTATGATCAATTTTTTCACTTCATTTCATCTCATTCTTCATACTTGTTCTTCTTGGTAATGCTCTTTCCTCTATTTTCTTGGTGATGTCTACAGAAATACACTTGGTTCTGTCTTTAACCAATTTGATCAGTCATGCATAAAATTTGCATATATGCATCAGGTGTATGATCATGTTATATAAGGAATCTCTTGTCTCTTTTATAGACATCATATATCATTTAATTTTCATCCTTCATATTTTTCCGCTTAATCTCCATCATGCATTTTACTGCTTGATCCATCTTTGACAGCTGTGTTAAAAACATGTTTCAATCTATGTCATCCGATCTTCATTGAATTTTAATAACCGTTTGACCAAAAAAAAAAACTTTATCTTTTACCTCAAAATCATAAATTGCCAGCTAAGCATCTAAGTCAACCTTGGTTATAATTAAATTTCTTTAATCAATATTTATGTTGACAATCCCTTGCACGGTTAAAACTATGCTTGGTATACACTACAATTTACTTGGTGTTCTTTGTAACTCAGTGTATACATAACTCTTCATTTACCGACCACATAAACATTGTTTGTTTAAGATCTTAAATACGTATAAAAAAAATTTTCAACCATAGTAATACTCAAATAAGTTGACATCAATGACAATACATTAACTGATAATGTTTATCATCACTTCTATAACTCGGTTGAATATCAACAAATGACTTCAAACATATAAATAGTTATAGTTCATCAAAATAGTTCTAGATCTAGTACTCTAACACATGTAACTTTTGATTGTGAAAATTCTAGATCCAAAGGACTATGTCAAAATAAGTCGACCTTGTTAAAAATAGTCGACCTAGTCCTGGAGACTCTAAATATAATGAAAATTGTGAAGGATCTGCCACTGATTCTATAACACCCAAAATCCGCATCCAAAACTCTGAAAACCTACTCATTTACACAAGAAGAAGAAAAAAATATTGTGGAAATTGGATTTCCTTGGTCAATCTCTTATATAGGAATTAACCTTTAAATTGAATTGAAGTTGCATAAGAAAAGATTAAATATAATCTAGATTTGAAGTATAAATCACCTTATACCTCAATGTTGCAATGCCTCTTTGGAGATGATCACAAGTGTTGATATAATAGCTTGGAATAAATTAAAAAATAATAGGAAATTATGAAACCAAACTCTTTAATGATAAATGTTTTATTTTTCCACAATGTTGGATTAAGGAAGAAAGAAAAGAAGAAGAAGACTTGAAATGATTGATGGCTTCCTTGCACTTGAATCTCTTGAATGCACAATGGATGAATTATGGCTTGCATGTGGATATATCTTGTTCATGAATTATAGGTATGTAATTGATTTATCATGGTTTTTAAAATGAGAGGGAGAGGTCTCCTTCTATACATATTTGAGGGCCTAGAGTTTGCAATGTTGACCCCAATTAAAGATCTAGAAGATAAATCTCTGCATCGGGCCTGGATCCCACTAAAAAGAAAATATGTAGGAAAAGGTTGACTTATTTTTACCTAGTTAAGGACAAGGCCTACTTAAGTTAACCTTGTCTAGGAATATTTTTAAAATTTTCCCCAAGATGTAGGGTTGTGTGCCAAGAAGGGGATTTAAAAACCTCAAACTAGGGAAATCCAATTCCTGAAATCTAAAAATGCATGTAAAGGACCTAGGTGGAACATGAATTATGTGATTGGATGAAAAATGGTAAATGATGCATAGAACTTAGTGTCATTCTCCATTTTTAACAAATAATGTTGATTTTAAGGATGAACAATGTCTAGAAGGATGTGAAATCAATGTAGGAAACCATACAAGTACTAAAATGGGGCTAGAAATGAGCACCTTATAAGGGTTTACTTTTTAGTATAATACACATTGTAACATATACATCCTAGTTCTTGGTTCCAATTATCATATCGATTGTGTATCATGTTTCATTAAGTGGGGAGGATTGTGTAGCATGTTATATTAAGAAAGGAAGTATTGTGTGGTCCACATTTCATCCTTTCCAATGCGGGAATGTTTTGTGGTAACCTATTTTATATTATGTTAATCTGGTGTAGATGTTTATGATGGTATTGCATGGTATGTGAAAATGATGATTATATTTGATTCTAGAGAAAATGAATGTGTGTAGTGAATGATAATTTGACAAGGAAAGATCTATTTATTGATGACTATGTGAATTTGTGCAATCAATAGAAGACTGCAATATCAGTCCTCTATTGTTGATTATTAGTGAAAGTGACTTCAAATGTGGATTATTTTTCATTACTCTTATTCTGGAAGTGAACCTTAGTTGTGACAGAAAAAAAGGCAGTACACAACTGAGATGTGGGGTGAGTCATTTGTGTCCAATCACTTCAAACCTTAACCAGCTTTAACCTCAAACCATAGATTTGAATAATAGACAGTAAAGCATAGATCAAAAAAACATAAAGAACATATATCACCAAGAATTTTTTGCATAGAAAACCTTGTTACTGGAAAAAATATAGTGAAGATGGAACCTATAAGATGATGTACTTTGTTAAAAGCACTATACCATGTTAGGATTATTATAATGGGAATACGCATGCATTTGAGCACACTACCTAAAGCTCACTGCAAAAATACAATAAGGGATACAAAACTGAGAAGGCTCACTGCCTTACAACAATCTCATGGACTACATTCCAAAAATTATGAACTAGATAATAGAACCTCTAATATTCATACATCAGCTCCAATGAAGTATAGATTATAATTAGATCTTTTTCTCAATTGTTGATTCTAGTCCAACCTCTTCTCATCACTCCTTCATATTCATACACGCATGATCCACAAATAGATACAATTACATTTATACAATTCATCAACCTTGAAAAAATAAATAAGGTCAGATAAAATCTCACCATCTCAATTACAAAATTATAATCATATACGATAAAATAATTAATGTGAGCGAAAGGTGATATCTATTGGTCTCAAATATTCATCCGTGAACACATTAAGCATCCATAAATTAGACCTTGAATATTCTCAACATGCTACACCACCAAGTAAGCTAAGACCATGAAAAAATATGAACTCACCAACTAGAAATCTGCAAATTTGATTACCTCAATCAATGTGAACCAACAACACAATAGGAACACAGTCTGCAAACATCCACATGAAACATGAATAACCTTAGGAAAATACACATCGATTCTAATCTCTAAATTTATCAGCATCTCTCAACCAAACCTCAAGAATACAATAGTAACCTTTGACAATCAAGAAATGTATCTTGTGAATCTCCAAATCATTAACCAATAAAGTTGAGGACATATACCGATGTCCCAAATACACCAGAGGGTCCACATACTAAAATATTGCAATACCAAACCAAAAATGTAAACACAGTCACCACTGAACATCCAAAAATACCAATCTCAACACATAAACCAATAAATCACTAAAATAACCATGCAAACCTCTGAAATTTTACATGAATAATCTATAGACATCCCTCAATACAACTATACATCCATTGAATCAGATCTTCAATATAGTAGCCACACTAAACAAATCATCTCACTAGACATCTCAGAAACATTATCTCAAATTGTAGAGATACATTGAAATCAATGACAAAAAATTAATGCCAGCACATATATGTATGATATTCCAACAATTTAGTCTGGGTATTTAGTCCAACCGATAGTGAGCCTTACCTAAAATGATAAAATTAGTAGTGAGCCTTTGTAAAAATCACCTTAACCAGTGTCATATTAACCGATGTTTTATTCATGAGAATTAGTTTCTCTCTGATTCTCCCATCTTGGGTTTCCACATAAATTCTCATGTTCATGGTGTATGTTGTTTTGTGATCTCATGTTCATATAAGTTTTAAGATTCAAATTGCTTTAATTTTGCACCAAGATTTAATAAGGGTAAGAAATTTGTTTTATTATATTTGATTGACCCCCTTCTCAATCATTCAACATGTTTATAGAAGAGGCTACAAACTAATCTAAAAGATTCCAAGAAATTTTCTCTGACCAAGGTAGGTGACAAATGTAAAATTCTCACAACTAACATTTGAATGTTAATATGTCATAGGATGCATGCATGACACACTACTAGTGTCAAGTTGAAGCGTGCTAAACAATGATGGTAGACAAGAGAGGTACATAATTAATGCAAAAGTGACATTGAAAAACTGTTGTTGAGATGGACCTTGAGTATCCTCAGAGGGAAATGGTTGGTGCAGTTGAAATGGACCCACACAAATGCTAGGGGAATGGACACTACAGTACCTATAAAATTGTAGGTAGAATTTCAAAGGGGTATAAATTTTATGGCTCTACAATGTCTTAATTCTATTAGTTGGATTCAAATATGAAGAGGCTTCATATTGTCTAGCATGTAGCTGATACTTATGAAGTGTTTTGCACAATTGTGTGAAAGATGTGTACACAAAAGACAAATTTTGGTCTCCAATTTCATTTTGTAAATTACCAAAAAAATCCTTTGAATATCAACAACAAGAATATGATAATTAATTTTTGAATCAAAATTTTGTTTAATTTGCCAAAAAAAAAAATTAACTTTTTCCTTAAAATGTTTCTTGCAATTCACTAAATTGGTCAAAGTATCTTGGGGACTAATATTGTATTGAAAATGTTGAAAGAATGTGTCTAAAGCTAAATAACTAGGCAAGGATCAAAACAATTCAAAAGTTGTCTTTGAAGGAATGAGGGAAGATTTTTGCGAGGAGCTTATTTTCATAGGTAAAGTCATTACATAATGGGGAAAATATCCACATGATTTTTGGGACACCTTTTACAAATTGTTAGTAAACAGATTTGTCTTCCAAAAATACCTGCACAAAAATACTCCCAAAACCCAATACTGAAAGACAAAACCGCAACAAAATAGTTGTGTCACTTTCCACGATTGTGTGCAAGTGCTCTCTACTTGTTTTACAAGGCGCAACTACCTTTGTTTGATTTACAAGTAATTAAACAATGGAAATGTCTTTAACCAGAAGACAAGAATGTACACTAACATTCACTCATAAACATGATGTGAATGCAAAAATCATAAATAATAACTTTTAAAAGAAACTAAATGCATGACACGGAGACCATTTACATCAATTTTCCCAATTATAAAGGACATGGAAAGACTCAAAATGTTGTTCTCAAATAAATGAATGCATAAAAATCAAATTTTATATGACAATCATTTACATAACTTTGACAGGACTATAAATAAAGATAACTAAAACAACTCAAAGTCTAATTTAATTAGAAACAAAAATATTTAAATTCAAAGTTTCAATATTTTTCTTCCTTTCTCCAAATACATAGAAATGACACAAAGTCCATTAATCCCTGCAAGAAAATTACATCTAAAAACAAAAATCCTATCTTCTTCCCCTGTTACAATATAGAAATCAAAACCAGTTTCTGCTCTCCTATCCTTGCACAAAGGCTCCTCTAGAAAAAAAACTCCTTCATGAAATTTTTTAACCTTTATAGATCCACCTAAAAAATCCATCTTCTTTCCTATTACATTTCAGTTATTTCTAACTGATTCTTGAAAATAAATGAGGGACCAAATAATTTCCTCCTGACCTTTCGATCTCACTAAGAATAAATTATATCTTAAAATTAATCTCACTATAGCTTGGTGATTTTCAAACTTGGTGATTTTGAAACTGGGTCCACCAATAGTTCATTATATTTTTATTATGAGTATGTTGTTTATGAATCCACCAGTCCCTATAGTTAGGATTCATGTGTTAGTAATAACTGAGAGAGGGGGGGTGAATCAATGGCCTCAAAAATTTAGCCTTTAATCACTAACCACCAATCAAATAAATCTCATATTATTAAGTCCCTACAAGATGCATGCCATTAAATGCTTATAATAATTAACTGTCTGTCGATTTTCCTTTTTTGACCTTATTCTCGTTGATAACTGATAAGCAGCAAAACATATTTACCGATACTCAGTAAATATGTAGAGTATACCAATCAATCCAGAAATGCATATGTGAAATGTAAAACAGTAAAGTAATAAACCATACACACATAACACATGGATTTTAACGTGGAAACCCTATTAAGGGAAAAACCATTGGGACGGTACCCCAAATTTTCACTCTTCTAAAGTGAGCCCTATTAGGAGCCAACCCTATTAAAGGTTACAAACACACTATTAGGTGTGACCTTGTTAGAGGATTTTATACATAGAGGTTGTCACTTAGTATCAGGCAACTTAGTTTGCTACCATCCATGAATCAGCCTCATTCTTAGACTATCAATAGGCTTTAGGAAAATCTAGTGCTACTTTCATGAATCAACCTTTTTGGCACTCATTGGGATGTACCTCAATATATACAGGACTTTTAAGTCCTGCTCTATTAAGAGACTTGATGCTTCAATGGTTAAAATCAAACACAATGACCTATTTCTAATGCAAATTGAATTGTAGATTTTCAGATCTATTTAAGTACAATACCTCTTTGATCAATGTATTAATTCAATTCCTTTTGCTCCACACTTTCTACTCTCTGATGATGTGCTTCACTGTTTATCAATGTCTACAAAATTCTTTAGCTCTCCTTCAGCTTGATTGATCAAGACTGTATGAAGTTATATTTCATCAGTTTCTCTTCAGCATCCTCTTTCTATTCACTCCCCTTCTCTTTATATGGAATGAATAATTCTTGTCTCTTATATAGACATGATATTCCTTATTTCTTGATTCTTGGCGTGAAAAACAATCCAGCCAATTTGATTTAAAGCATAACTCATGATTTATCTTGTAGTTATCTTCTTGCCAACTGTACAAATATTCTTTAAATCAATCACTTAACTCTGGTCGAATAAAATAATGAAAATAACTAGTTAAGTCTATCTTTAGCTCTTGCCAACTAGATATTTTATCATTTCCTGAACTCTCTATTCTGTCAGTCAACTTTGTAGTTAGTCATTGGTGACAACTGCCAGTTCCATTAGTGTGAGTCCCGTCAGCTTCGGGATTTCCATCCATTGGGCATCAATGGATTTTACTCATCGGGTAACTCTTTTTTTAGCTCATCGGGCATCCTGTAATTTTGCTTCCTCGGGCAACACTGTCTTCTATTTGTCAGGTATCAATGTGATTTTGCTTCATCAGGAAACACTGTCTTCTACTCGGCAGGTATCATTGTGACTTTTTTTTTTTGTCTTTACTGATGGTGTGCACTCCGTCGGTGTTGTCTATCACTTAGTGAATACTTGAATTTTATGCATT
>MU225344.1:1570158-1604375 GCA_018584345.1 Thuja plicata
TGATTTAATGCCTTGCATTATCTTCAACTTAACATTATCAAACATTCAATCAGTTACATGTCATCAATCTCTCCCTTTGGCATTGATGGCAACATACTATATTATCACACTATACTATTTCTAATACGATATGAAATATAATAGTTGAGATTCATTAGATTACCAAACAATTTGTTTTGATAACAGATAAAAATATCTAATCACCGGTAAGCTCTATGTTAGCTTAGATTTGATTCTTGTAGATTTTTATGTTTCTTTTTCTGATGTGTTGTGTCCTTCCCTTGTGTCAATATCTCTCTTTTGACTGTTCTTGTTCTTTGATGTCTCTATCTTTTGTCAGCAACTCTCCCTATGGATATGATCCCTCCCTATTGGAGTAATCTGATAATGGATAATATTTCTTCTTTTTCTGAAGACTGTGATAATATGGAAACTTTCTCTCCCTTTGACAACAATGAAAAACAAATATCTCACATATATCTTACATTAATTTCAAGTGATCTTTTCTCTCAATCCATAATATATTCCTTAAATTTCCCTTATCCATCAGCAATACATCAAATTGATCTAGTGCTCAGTTCTGATATATACCTTTCTGTATATAGATGTAGCTTTGAAGTTCATCTTGTTGCTTGCATCAACATGAATGATATTATGATAATATATAGGCTGATGCAGCTTTCAGTCTTTTACTGATGGGTAGACAAGGGTTTGACCCCTAGTCTCTTCTTAGGTACTTGAATGTATACTTGGTCAGTGGCTTGGTGAAGATATCGGCCAATTTTTCTTTAGATTTCACATACTAAAGCATCACCTCTTTTTCTTGAACTTGTTCTCTTAAATAATGATACTTGATTGCAATGTGTTTAGTCTTGGAATGCATGAATGGATTCTTGGAAATGTTTATTGCACTGGTGTTATCACAATAGATAATCACTGGTTCTAAGATCTTCATATGCATACCTTCCAGCAACTATTTGATCCATGCAATATTTGAGCAGTTTGCAGCAGCAAAAACATATTCTACTTCTGTAGTAGACTGTGAGATGCATCCTTGCTTCTTGCTAATCCATGTGACAAGTTTGTCACTCATAAAGAATGCTCCTCCAGTTGTCCTCTTCTGTTCATCAAGATTCTCAGCCCAATCAGCATCAATAAACACTTTAATTTCAAATTTGCCTTCTCTTCTATACCATAAGCCAAATTCCTCAGTATTCTTCAGATATCTTAGAATTCTTTTCACATTAGTCATATGTGATTCCCTGGGGTTAGCAAAAAATCTAGCAATAATTCCTACCGCATGTGCAATATCTGGTCTAGTGTGTACAACATACATGAGTTTTCCAATCATTCATTTGTACAAAGTCTGATTTACCTCTGTTGTCTTGTCCTCCTTTGTCAACTTACTTCCAATAGTCATCGGTGTTCCAACTATTTTGGAATCTTCCATTTTAGATATTTTTAGGACCTCTTTGATGTATTTGGACTGTGTAATGAAAATACCTTCACTTTGTTGAATGATCTATAGACCAAGAAAGAACTTGATCTCTCCAAAAATAGACATCTTGAATTCATTGCTCATCTCATCAGTAAATGACTTACATAGTATATCATTTCCTCCAAATATGATGTCATCAACAAATATTTCAGCAATCAAAGTGTTAGCATCAGTATCTTTTTTCAAATAAATATTATTGTTTTCACTAGTCCTTATGAATCCAATACTTATTAGATAGGAATGAATTCATTCATACCAAACCCTGGGAGCTTTTTTTAAACCATACAAGGCTTTGTGAAGTCTACATACCATGTTCCTCTTGTCGAGATCTACAAACCCTTCTGGTTGCTCAATGTATACTTCTTCTTCAAGTATTCTATTTAGGAATGTTGACTTGACATCCATTTGATATACCTTGAATCCTTTGTATGCAGCATAAGAAAGTAGTATTCTTACTCCTTCTAGCCTAGAAATAGGTGCAAAGGTTTCTCCATAGTCTATACCTTCCTCTTGTGCATACCCCTTGCATACTAGTATTGCTTTATTCCTTGTGACTTCTCCATTCTCGTTCAGCTTATTCCTGAATATCCATTTTGTATCGATGACATTTTTGTCATCTGGTCTTGGCACAAGTGACCATGTTTTGTTCTTCTCAATCGGCTCAATCTCATCATTCATAGCACTTATCCATTCTTCATTATCTAGTGCAGCATTGACAGATTTTGGCTCAAACTCACAAATTAAACAATTTGAGTTTAAAGACATACTTCTTGTTCTTGTACTAGCCTTCTTATCTCCTATGATCTGGATCTCTAGATGGTTCCTTCTTACATATATTGCAAGTAGAGGTATAGTTCTTTGTCTATTATCTTGATCGTTATTTTGGTCTGCATTTTGTTCTTCATCACCTTGCATATTTTCTTGATCATTATCCTGACCGTCGGTATTTACAGTCTGACCATTGGTATTTACAGTTTGACCATCATTTGCAACATTTTGTTGTTCCAGTATTAAGCACTATTGCTCAGGAAGAGTGTTGAGTTCTTCATAATATACAAACTTGTTGTAGTCCTCTAGTTCTTTTGTGCTTTCCAGCTCATTCTTTTCTGCAAATTCATCAATCTTTACATTTGCACTTTCAACTATGTTGTTAGAGGCCTTGATAAGACATTTAAAAGCTTTTCTTTTGGTAGAATACCCTAGAAAAATACCTTCATCACTTTTTGCATCAAGCTTTCCATTTCTATCATCCTGTAAGACATAACATTGACTACCAAATATCTTGAAGTAACTTACATTGGGTGTTTTACCATACCATAGCTCATAAGGTGTCTTTTTTATGTCCTTCAATTGTACTCTGTTAAGTGTATAAATGGCAGTGCTGACAGCTTCCCTCCAGAATATTTGGGTGATGCCTTTCTCTATCATTAGTGTTCTTGCACAATCAACTATTGATCTTTCCTTCTCTTAGCAATCCCATTTTGTTGCGGTGTCCTTGGTGCATAAACCTGTCTTTTTATACCATGCTCATTACAAAAATTAGTGAATTCATCTGATATAAATTCTCCTCCTCTATCTGATATTGAACATTTCAAATCCTTACCACTTTGTTTTTCTGCCATGGCCTTATACCATTTAAACATCTTGAATGCTTCAGATTTATCTTTTAGAAACATAACTATCATCATTCTAGAGTAATCATCAACAAAGAGAATAAAATATCTATCTCCATAATAGCTCTTTGTCCTCATAGGTCCACATAAACCAGTATGGACTAATTCTAGAATGTCATCAGATGTATGGGTTTTACTTTTGAAACTAGACTTTGTCATTTTACCTTTTTGACAATTTTTGCACATGATGTTGTATGGCTTTGTCATCGTCGGTAAGCCTCTTACATTTCTTCTTCTTATTTTTATCATGTTATCAAAATTCACATGACACAATATTTTGTGCCACAACCATATGTCTTTGTTTCTAGTCATTAAGAAAGTGGTTTTAGTATCATTCAGATAGAATAAGTTACCTTTAGTCTGTTCACCGGTACCAATGAGTTTTCCTGATTCATTAAAGATCTTTTCCTTCTTGTTCTCAAATGCTACTCTGTGACCTGAATTATTCAGTTGAGAAACACTCAATAGATTATAATTAAATCCTTTTACCCAATAATTATTTTCACATTTAATTAGGTTATTCAACATTATAGTTCCTTTACCTTCAACTGGACAAGGTGTATCATTACCCATTCTTACTCTACCACCATTATAATACTCAAAAGTGTTAAAATTTTCTTTGTCATCAGTCATGTGGTGAGTGCAGCCACTATCTATAATCCAGATGTCATTCTTGCTAACCTTAGATATGAGTGCAGTTTCTACATACCTTTCATCTTCATCTGAATCATCTTTCACAGCTACAAATACCATCTCAATGTCTTCATCAGGTTCGGTGTTAGTATCTTCATCTTTGCAAGCAGCTAGGTAGCTAGTTGTCTTGCCTTTATCCTTGTAGTCTCGAGTATCTCTTCTTTATGATTGTCAGTAACTTTTGTAATCTTTGTTATCACCTCTGTCAGATTTCTTCTCAAAAGATCTATCATTACCTTTGTCATCTTTCCTTCTGTTAGGACATCTTGCAGCATAGTGTATGATCTCTTTATAATTAAAGCATACAAGTGGTAACTTTCCTTTGTATTTACCATTGCCTCTTTGCATTCTCCTTGCCATGAGTGCTTCTATTTCATCTAGATCTTCTTATTCACTTTCACTTTCACTATCGCTTCTAGATGTGTGTCTCTGACTGGATTTGCTTATTCTCATAGAAGACTTAAATGCAGACTCTAAGTTTGGTAAGACACTATTATCAAAGTTATTCATCTCAAATGAAATTAGTCTACTAATAAAACTATCAAGAGTAACTGTATTGTTGGCAACTGCTCTCATTTCTTGAATAGTTGAAACTCTAATAGCATATACAAGCAATAAGGTTCTTAAGATTTTACTTACCACTGTCTCCTCTTCAAGTGTACCTCCAACACCTCGTATAGCATTGACTACTTCTTTTATTCTTGTGCTGTACTGTGTGATGTTTTGTCCTTCTTTCATTCTAAGATCATTAAATTTTCATCTAAGGCTTTCTGTCTTGGCTCTCAGAACATTTGCATCACTACCATGTACAAGCTTCAGTTTATCTCACATTTTCTTTGTAGTTGTGCAATCTTTGACATCTTCAAATTTAGCATCGGAGAGAGAGAGGAAGAAAGCTCTATGACCATGCAGTTGTGCTCATGCTTCACTCTCAATTGATCTACTATTTATGGTCTTGTGGGAAACACATATTAAGTATCTAAGTATTGAGTAACATCATTACCAATACCTGATAAGTGGAGTCTTATCCTGCTTTGCAATGAAGCAAATTTTTCTTTGTTCAACTTGCGCACATCTCGTCTATTCATCTTGTGATCCTGACTTAGGTCTTGAAACCTTCTTTCTAAGCACACAAGCTCTGATACCAATTGTTAGTAATATCTGAGAGAGGGGGGGTGAATCAGTGACCTCAAAAAATTATCCTTTAATCACTAACCATCAATCAAATAAATCTTAGATTATTAAGTCCCTACAAGATGCATGTCATGAAATGCTTATAATAATTAACTGTCTTTTGGTTTTCCTTTTCTAACCTTATTCTCCTTGATAACCGATAAGAAGCAAAACTTATTTACCGATACTCAGTAAATATGTAGAGTATACCAATCAATCCAGAAATGCATATGTGAAATGTAAAATAGTAAAGTAATAAACCATACACACATAACACATGGATTTTAACGTGGAAACCTTGTTAAGGGAAAAACCACTGGGACCGGTACCCCAAATTTTGACTCTTCTGAAGTGAGCCCTATTAGGATCCAACCCTGTTAAAGGTTACAAACACACTGCTAGGTGAGACCAATTGTTAGAGGATTTTATACATAGAGGTTGTCACTTAGTATCGGGCAACTCAGTTTGCTACCATCCTTGAATTAGCCTCCTTCTTAGACTGTCAATAGGCTTTAGGAAAATCTAGTGCTACTTTCATGAATCTACCTTTTTGGCACTACTTGGGATGTACCTCAATATATAGAAGACTGTTAAGTCCTACTCTGTTAAGAGACATGATGCTTCAATGGTTAAACTGAAACACAATGACATGTTTTTAATGCAACTTTAATTGCAAATTTTTAGATCTATTTAAGTATAATACCTCTCTGATCAATGTATCAATTCAATTCATTTTGCTCCACACTTTTTGCTCTATGATGTTGTGCTTCACTGTTCATCGGTGTCTACAGAATTCTTTAGCTCTCCTTCAGCTTGATTGATCAGGACTATATAAAGTTATCCTTCATCAGTTTCTCTTCAGCATCCTCTTTCTATTCACTCCCCTTCTCTTTATATTGAATGAATAATGCTTGTCTCTTATATAAACATGATATTCCTTAATTCTTGATTCTTGATTCTTGGCATGAAAAAAAATCCAGCCAATCTGATTTAAAGCATAACTCCTAATTTATCTTGTAGTTATCTTCTTACCAACTGTACAAATCTTCTTTAAATCAATCACTTAAATTTGGTTGAATAAAATAATGAAAACAACCAGTTAAGTCTATCTTTAGCTCTTACCAACTAGATAATTTGTCATTTTTTGAACTCTCTATTCTATTGGTCAACTCTTCAATAAGTTGTCGGTGACAACTGCCAGTTCTGTCGGTGTGACTCCAGTCAGCTTCGAGATCTCCTTCCGTTGGGCATCAATGGATTTTACTCATTGGGTAACTTTGTTTTCAGCTCGACAGGCATCTTATGATTCTCCTTTGTCGGGAAACACTGTCTTCTGCTCGTCAGTCGGGAAGAAGAGGTGTTGGTATTCACTAAGTGATAGACAACAAAAACAGAGTGCACACCATCAGTAAAGCCAAAAAAAATAAAAATTCACAGTGATACCCGACGAGCAGAAGATAGTGTTGCCTGACAAAGCAAAATCACAGTGATATGCATTGCTGGAAGCATAACCTTTGTTCCATTGATTCTTTGAAGTCTTTGGCATTTTGTACATGACCGTACAGATTAGATCAAGTTGACATCAATGGAAATACAAACCATTAACTGATTTAATGCCTTGCATTATCTTCAACTTAACATTATCAAACATTCAATCAGTTACATGTCATCATCATGTGCCTCTATATTTTTTGCTTTTCTCCACATTTTTCATATCAGGACACGAAGAGAGAATATTTGCAAATGTAAATTGACAGAGTTGGATGTTGATTTCTTTTATTTAAGGTATCCTAACCATATCCATGCCTTTGAGTATAAGTAGTAAGAAAAACCTTAAATTTGATGCTCTTTATGTCGCATCTTTGATATGACACCAATGATCAGTTTATCAAGTGGCATTCATTTTATCATTGTATCTTGCACAAGCCATTTACTCTTCCACATGAAAAGGATCTCAATGTAGTTGTCACTATGGCTACCCATTTTCTCTCAAATCTCAAGACTACTACCTTCATAGACTATTGACCGTTCCCATTCAATTTGTGTTAAGGTTGTGTTCAGTTGGTGTAATTACAAGAACATCTTTTCAAGAATCCCAATAACTCTGTATGCTTTTTCTGGATCACCTTTACCTAGTACTCAAGTAGCAGGAAGATTTGACATCTCCAGAAGCATCATACAAATCTGGGGAACAGATTCAAGTAATTCAAAATTGATATGCATGTGGATCCCAATATAAAATGAGAGTTTTATTCTGAACTTATCCTTGTTATTTGGTTTTGATATTTTTCAAAACTAATGCTTCCACTTGGACCTCATTAGGAAACTCTCATTTTGAAAGGATTTGAAAGAGAATAAAATAAACAACAGATTTAAAGTGAAATAGACAAATACACAAAAAATATATTTATCCTGGTTCACCAAAAATGTGGCTACATCCAGACTGTAGAGTATTGTATTAATATCAAAAGATCAATTACAAAAGAGCAGGAGCATCATATATAAACACTCCAATGATATTACATAATGAATAGTCTTCAAAATTGAAGTCATAATAAGAGGGAAAATAAATTATGACTGTTGGCCTTCACTTCTCAGCAAACTCCCACCTGAAGGAAACCAATGCTACAACTGATTCCCCAATACCCCGCTGAAATGCTGATTTATCTTTTCTTCACAAGCCCAAGAGAATTCCTTGCACAAGTGAAATTCTCTTTGGAAATAACCTTTGTGAATATATCTGCCAGATTGATTTGGGTATCAATATTAACAACTTTTAGGTTTTATTCTTCAATTTCATGATGAACAAAGTGAGCATGTGCATCAACATGATTAGAGTGACGCTATGATGAATGATTATGAGTGATAACGATAGCATTATGGCTGTCACAAAATAGATTATACAGATTTTGATGAACTTTCCAATCACCAAGAAATCGTTGAAGCCAAATCATATCCCTTGCCCCTTCTCAAAGAGCCAAGTATTCAGCCTCAGCTGAAGAAAGAGAAATGCAATGTTGTAACCTTGAAGCCTAACTGATAGCAGCTCCAGTAAACATGAAGGTATATCCAGTGGTAGACCTTCATTTATCCAAGTTTCTGGCAAGATCAGAATCAATGTAACCTTGCAGCTGAACCTTATTTCCTCCAAAGTATAATCCATTATCTGAAGTTCCTTTTAGATACCTTAGTATCCCCTTAACTTCTTCTCAATGAGCCTTCCCGAGATTGCTCATGAATCTTCTCACAAATCCCACCGTATGAGCAATGTTAGGACAGGTAGAAACCATTGCATACATAATGCTTCCAACTATAGATTTATAAAGAATTTTCTCCATGAATTCCTTTTCATAGATTGTGTTTTTGGACACAATTAAGAACTTAAGCAGAAATGACCAGCAAGAGGAAGAGGAGCAACTTTTTCATCAGTCATGCCAAACCTCTCAACAATTTTATCAATGTATTTTTTTTAAGATAACCCAATTTCCCTCTTCTTTCTGTCTCTTGTGATCATTATGCCAAGAATCTTCTTTTCTGCCTCTAAGTCCTTCATGTTAAACTTTCTTGCCAATTTCTCCTCTTACTCATTAACTATTCTTTTATTTGTGCCAGCTACTAACATGTCATCAACATAAAGAAGGAGAATGATGAACTCACCATTAGGAATTTTTTTGAAGTAGACACATGGGTTTGATTCACATCTCGTGAAATTGTTTTAAGCCATGAAGTGATCAAATTTTATATACCACTATCTTGGGGCTTGATTGAGGCCATACAAACTCCGATTTAGCTTGCAATAAAGATGTTCTTGTCCCTTCTTGATGAATCCTTGAGGCTTCTCCATATATAACTCTTCTTCTACATTCTCATGTACGAATGTGGTCTTCACATTAAGCTATTCCAACTCAAGATCCCATACTACTGTTAATCCCAAGACTATTCGGATAGTTGTCATCTTGACAACCGGTGAGGAGATCTCATTAAAATCTATCCCCCTTTCTTGATCAAACCCCTTTACCACCAATCTAGCCTTGAATCATTTTCTACCTTCATCTTCTTCCTTTAACCAGTACCCACTTGTTCCTAAGTGGTCTTCAATTTGATTCTTGAGTAAGGAATCCATCTCCTCATGCATCGTTGTTTTCCATTTATCACTATTGACACCTTTGAGAGAAGCTTTAAATGTTGATGGTTCTGCAAATTTTGATACAAGAATTGAAGGCTCTGCTTCTTCAGCGAACAATAACTCATAATTAGAGAATTTAGAGGGAATTTTCCTTTGTCTGGTCGATCTCCTCAATCTTGGAGTCTCTCCAAATGATTTAGACTGTTCAAAAGTCATTTAATCATTATGCTAGAGATTGGAGTTCTAGATTGGGTGGGCTATGGCCCGTTTGACTCTGGGATTTTCCCCAAATTCCAAATTTTGTATCTTTTTGCAACTTCTTTCTGCAGGGAAAATTGAATTCTATATTTTTTCAAAGTCTGTATTATGCCCAAATTGTCAATCGTTGGAGAGGCTTCTCATGGCATGCTTGTCTACAGAGGAGGAAGCGGTACTACAAACCCCATGAGAGGCTATAGAGGAGGATCCAAAAGACCCACGTGTGGCTGCAATAGGAGGTGTGTAGTTTGTCCTATGTGGGGCTATAGGAGGCCTTCCAATTTCTTCTTGGAATGAGCCGCACAACACTTCACGTGGGCTCTGCATTCCATGCAAGTTATGCAGTCCTTCACGTGGGCCATGTTGAGTTCCACGCTGGCCTTCCCTATTTTCTGCTGTTGTAGATTGTTGAGGGTCCACTATGGAGAATGGAAGACTAGTGATGGGCATAGGAGAATTACATACATCCTCCCAAATAGCAGCGCTGCCTTTGACATGAGGAGAGTGTCAAAAAGTGTATGGAGCTATCCCCTATTCTACCTACATATGGATTTCTTTATAAGAATCATCTGCCTCTTTTGTATCATTTGAACTTGGAGTAGAAGTATGATAAGAGAAAGGAGGATCTAAAATAAAATTTGGTATATGTGGAACATGCTGCATGTGTGCACTAACAAAGGAATCACTCTGAAATGTAGATGAGGGAACATATTCCCTGTCATGTTTCTCCTCTTCCATAACTAGAAACATTGATTCATTAAACACCACATCCTGACTCTGAATAATATTCTTTTCAATTGGATTCCACATACGAAAACCAAATTAATCTTCACTGTAAACCATAAAGATACACAGCTGAGATTTGGAATCCAATTTGCTCCTTTTTTCTTTAGGAACATGAAAAAATGCTTGCCAACCGAATACACGGAGATGAGAATAAGAGATTCACTTGCTCAACCACTCCTCTTCTGGGATACCGAAATCCAAATGATATGAAGGACCCTGATTAATTAGATACACAATTATATGGCAAGCCTCGGCCCAAAACTCCTTTCTTAAACTAGCATTAGAAAGCATGCACCGTGCTTTCTCAAGGATAGCTCGGTTGAGTCTTTCCACTGCTCCATTTTATTGAGGCGTGAAGGGGACAATATTAATTTTTTGAATACCTTGGTCTGCACAAAAATTTTCAAACTCCAAAGAGAAAAATTCTCCTCCATTATCCATTTTCAATCATTTAATCTTATGACCACTTTGATTTTCAACAAGAGCTTTGAAAATTTTTTATTTTGAAAATACTTTAGATTTGCGAGAAATCATATAAATCCATACCTCCCTTGTACAATCATCAAGAAAAGTGATAAAGTAATTTGCCCCTCCATGAGATGTTACCTCCGTAGGACCAAAGATATCTAAGTTTATCAACTCCAATGGTGCTGACTTCTTGTCATGGCCATTCTTCAAGAAGCTAACCCATTTTTGTTTCCCACAAAGGCAATGTTCACAAAACTCCAAATCTGGGGATTGAAGACCAGGTAATTGATCTCATTTCAGCATAACCTCAAGTCCTTTCTTGCTCATGTGACCCAATCTTTGATGCCAAAGAGAAACATCACTGCCCACAAGAGTCATAGCAGCTCCCACCTCGCCAATAGTTTCAACAACATAAAGACTGCCCACTTTATCACCGTTTGTGATAACCATAGAACAACTAGTGACTTTCCATGTTTCTGTGAGAGTGGTGACAAAGCCTTGTGTATATAGCTGACTCACAAAAATCATATTTTTCTTCAATTTAGGAATATGTCAAACATCTTTTAACAACCATTTAACTCCTCCATCTAAATGCAAAACAACATCACCTTTTCCAATAATTTCATACGAATTATTATCCCCCAAATAAAATTTTCCATAATCACCTTCTTGGTAGTTTGTGAACAAATCTACGCATGAAATGGCGTGAAAGGAAGCACCAAAATCTAGGACCCATGATTTGGATGTTGTTTCGCTTGTGGAAAGAATTAAGATGCCATCATCTCTATCATGATCTATGTTCGCTCCGCTATCCAAAACCTTTTGTTCTTCCTTCTTGTATTTTCTACAGTCTTTCTCGACATGGCCAAATTTTCCACAAAACCAGAAACCGCCTTCTCTTCCTCTAGACTATGATCTTCAAGGTGATTGTGACTGCCGGTTATAATTATTTCTGCCTCTATGTTGGCTTCTTCCTCTATTTTTGGTGTTGACTATGGTAGGAGAATCACTAGATGGGGTGTCTTTGTTACTTCTTCTCATATCTTCACTAAGTAAAGTGGCAACAACTTCATCGTAGACCAGCTTCTTCTTTGTGGAATTTGAAGTGCTAATAGTTGTAACTATGGGATCCCAACTTTCGGGTAAGGAACACAACAAGATGATGGCTTTGGTTTCATCATCTTGTGTCATATAAACCAAGGTTACTTGACATAATAAAGTGTTTAAATAATTTATATGATTTAACATTGTAGTCCCTTCCTTCATTTTCAGCTTGTAGAGTCTCTTCATAATGAAGATTTTATTTGCAGCCGATGCCATCTCATACAAGCTCTGAAGTTTGTCCCAAATTTATTTTGTTGTCTTTTCTTTCAAGACATTGAACAAGAGATTTTTCAATAGTGAAACAAAGATTGATGTCATTGCCTTATCATCTATCTTCTTTCAATCTTCATCTAACATCGCAGTTGGTTTCTTAGATAAATCTTGCTTGATTAGAAAGGAACGCATCTGTACTTTCCACAGGCTAAAGTTCTTGCCTATGAATTTCTCCACTTTCGTATCCTCGATCTTTCTGAGAATTCAACCCTAATTTCCAATCTGCACAACCTATGCTCTGATACCAATTGAAAGGATTTGAAAGCGAATAAAATAAACAATAGATTTAAAGTGAAATAGACAAATACACTACATAGAGATTTATGCTAGTTCACCACAAATGTGGCTACGTCCAGACTATAGAGTATTGTATTAATATCAAAAGATCAATTAGAAAAGAGCAGTAGCAGCATATATAGAGACTCCAATGATATTACACACTGAAGAGTCTTCAAAATTGAAGGGTCATAACAAGAGGGAAAATAAATTGTGACTGTTGCCCTTCACTTCTCAACACATTTATCGGTGACCTATTCTGTATTGTATTTGGGACTTGTATATGTCCACAATTTATTGCTTGCAGAGTTATGTGGGTGGGAAACTTGTCTCGACCATTTATCATGCCTGAATTATCATATTCTCATTCTCATCGACCCCTTAGCTGATGGACCATGGACTATGATAGTCAATAAGGCCACAAAGATCACTATATAATAAAGCATGTGTATGGGATGTAGTTATTGTCATTCCTCATATGCTCATCAATCAGAATTTAAAAACATTGACTTCTACTCAGAGACTCACATTGGGTTTGAGCTTGATCCCTTATAGGAGATGTGCCGAGCAATATTATTATTCCACTAAATTCCTCATCTGACTCGGGTTGTCTATCATTGACCAATTTGATAAATGTAATCAATACGTTTCTTTAATGGTTCAGGCTCCTCCATGATGATAACAAGGATGTGTGTGTGTGTGTGTTAGGTTCCATGTCCATTGAAGCCATAGATCTCTATTGTAGGTCATGACTGTTTGACATTTTGTCAAACAGTTTGGAGTCACCCTCTATCTCTATCTTGATTCCTCCATCATGTCCAAACAACACACAACCTGATGAATTTGTGGGCAAGGTTCATCATGATACTAGGGGAATCAATTTAAAGACAAAGCATTATCAATTTCATGTTGTTGTAACCTTGGAAGCTCTACACAATATGATACATCAACCTCGATTGTGCCTTCACTTTCAAGGTATTTTGTCAAATAGTTTTTCAGCATTCTCTATCATCACACGCAGAGTCTATGTTTCCACAGAGAAGACTGGAAGGAGCACATCCCATTTAGGTAACACCAATGAATGCTTGACAATGGATATATATCTAGTGTCCTAAATTTTGGTTCATTCCTGTAATCTGTATTTCTATGTTTCTTATCATACTCCACGGAGAGGTCAACCCCATAAATTTGATGGTGAGCATCTTCTGAATGCATGAACCTCTGAGATGAACCATTTCTGAGATCCTTGGGGGAGGCAATGGATATGTGGAGTATGAATTGACCCATGTCGAAAGACTTTTGGATGTGCTGTTAAAACTCCACAGAGCTCTGAAAACAACTTTTGTTTTTATAATGATATACATCAATGGATCAAGATGATCGAGCCCGTGAAGACCATGTATAGATATTAGAGATGCTGAGAGATTCTTCTTTATAGGAATGTTATAGAAATATTGGTTTTATGAGGACCCGAGTCAAAACTTTTGAGGTATTCCTCAATGCTACCATTGGAAAAGTTCTCATCACCGAGAGCTCTTAGCATTACTCCTTCTTCAGTAGGACTATAGATTATATAGATATCAAGGTACTCTGAGCTTTGAATTTGAAATTTCAATCTAAGATTGTATTATTATGAACCCGTGGCTTTCAATTGACAAGCTGGTGCTTTTGAATTTGAGCTTTTTAGATCTTAATTCTTGAGTATTCAAACTTCGAAACACTGAACTTGCTCCTCTAAAATGGGTCTGCACTTTCAAACTAGTGAGCTTTAAACTTATGCAGACCTTGAACCTGCATTTTTTTATCCCTTGAACCTGAACTTTGAACCGCTGAACCTCTACACTAAACCTACTTATGTGAACCTTGATTTAGCGAACTCAACCTAATGTTGAACTTCAAAGCACTAAACCGGTTGAACCATTTTAACTTTTTTCATCTGGTACAATATGGTTATGAACTAGTTGAAGTAATTGAAACCATTCACTGTTGTTAGCTTGAACCTGAACCTTGGACCTGAATCTTGTGGTTCACTGTCATAAAATTTTATCTAAATATGCCTTACAACATACAACTTTAGAAAGCATTTTCGATATAAATCAGAGGGAGGTTAAAGAGAATCAAGGGACAAATATTAGGAAGATCAAATTTTAAAGTATGAAAATTGGGGTGCTAAAAGCAAGCCAACAACTGGCTCTAACTAGGGAGTATGTGTTTTAAAGTGCATAATGAAGTTAGCAATCTTTGGTACAAGACCAGTGCCTTGTCCATTGGGTAATAGAGTCAAAGTGCATAGAAAGAAAGGGAGTTGTTGCTGAGAGGGCGGAGGGGAACAAAGAAAAACAACAAACCAAAATGCCAAAACAAAAAATAAGCCAGAAACAAGAAGGCTAAACTAAGCAGGATGAAAACTTGCAAAGAAAGAACATATTTGTATATACATAGGTAGCAAGATCCTACCACAACACTAGAAAAAAAATTACTTACACAAAACCATCCACTGGCTGAGAAAAGAAGGCACCCTTCCGGTATAAAGGATCATGCGTGAATAGAGTTCCTGCCCAAGACCACTGAGCTTTAACAACCTCCTTGGTGATGAATTCCATACTGATAAGGTGCAAAAATTTAGTGACATAAGAATTATTCCCAAACAACCAAATCGTTTCACAAACTTCTAATCTTTTCTGAGATTTTTGCATATCTTCTCTCAAATGGTTCCCAACTTTGGGCTGAAAGAGATGATGTCAAGAAACCTCCCCAAGGGAAACTACATAATCTTCAAAATAAATGCTACCAAGATCATCATTTTTTACATAATCTCTAGTATTATGACATATTTCAGCAAAGCAAGATTTTTTATTAGGCACAAAATATGTTCTTCCAAGAATACTTGTACTTTACTTCATGAAAGAAGCACATCATCATTATGCATACCAAGCATCCCATCCGTTTCTTCATTTATCAAATCATCAAGGTGCTCAACCCCATTTCTATATTCTTGAATTTTCATAGAGGGGTTCTCTTCTTTGATAAGTGATCTTTCTTGTTATTGTGGCATCTCATAGGCATGATTATTTTCTCGTTCTACCTCATCATTCATTGTGTAGAACCAATTTTCACAATTAGATAAATCTTTATCATTATCATATGCCATCTTATTATCAACACGTGTTCTAATAGGGGAATATGATATCGCTTCACTATCACAATTGACAGATTCTTTAATTAGCTCACTACAAATTTCAAAATGCAAAGAATCATCCTTATTTGTCCCTTCAATGAAACTAGAAGTCTCACATTGATGCATACTAATTTGAAAATCTTTATTATTAGAACTACTTGAATCTAGATGACATTACATACCTATGGAATTGAGAGATTCTACCTCTGGGCTGAAGAAAGATTGTGGTAAATCCTTGTCATTTGAATTTACGAGCTCTTCAGCATTGCTTTGCTCCTTCTTGCTTGCTGATGTTTTTTGCATGACATATTTTCTCTTGATGAGAATAGCACCATAAAAAGATTTCAACCACCCCACTTGTTTCGCCACATTTCCTGTAACCTCTCTAATGGGATTGTTTTTGAATGGGGGAATAAAGATAACGATATCTGACATATCTTCATTACTTGCTGGAACCCAATCTTTTAAAGTTTTCTAATATGTTAGAAATGCTTCCTGTCATTCGTCTTCAACGGAGCTGCCAACCTCCATCCTAGGGGAGGTACCTCCAGTTTGGGAAAAGAAAATACTGGACTCTTTCACCAAAAATTTTGAAAGCTGGAATAGAGTCGCCAATCACTTCTTGGAGATAATAATAAATTTTTTTATAGAGAATTTAGAAAGTACTGATCTTTCGCTTCCGTTCCCCACCAAAGTCGCCAAAAATCTGTTAGTAAACACATTTGTCTTCACAAAATACCTAAACAAAAATACTCCCAAAACCCAAGGCTGAAAGACAAAACTGCAACACAACAGTTGAGTCACTTGCCATGATTGTGCTCTCTGCTTGTTTTACAAGGTGCAACTACCTTCGTTTGATTTACAATGAATTAAACAATGGAAGTGTCTTTAACCAAAAGACAAGAAGGTACACTAACATTCACTCATCAACATGATGTGAATGGGAAAAATCATAAATAATAACTTTTAAAAGAAACTAAATGCATGGTAGGAAGACCATTTACATCAATCTTCCCAATTATAAAGGACAAGGAAAGACTCAAAATGTTGTTCGCAAATAGACGAAAGCATAAAAATCAAAGTTTGTATGACAATCATTTACATAACCTTGGCAGTACTGCAAATAAAGATAACCGAATCAGCTCAAAGTCTGATTCAATCAGAAAGAAAAATATTTAAATTCAAAGATTCAATATTTTTCTTCCTTTCTCCAAATACATAGAAATGACACAAAATCCATTAATCCCTGCAACAAAATTACATCTGAAAACAAAAATCCTATCTTCTTCCCTTGTTACAATATAGAAATCAAAACCAGTTTCTCCTCTGCTTTCCTAGCACAAAGATTCCTCCAGGAAAAGAAGAACCCCTTCTTCATGAAGATTGTTAACCGTTATAGATCCTCCTGTAAAATCCGTCTTCTTTCCTGTTACATTTCAGTTATTTGTAACTGATTCTTGAAAATAACTGAGGGACCAAATAATTTCCTCCCGACCTTTCAATCTTACTAACAATAAATCATATCTTAAAATTAATCTCACTGTAGCTTGGCGATTTTGAAACTGGGCGCACCAATAGTTCATTATATTTGTATTCATAGTGTGTGTTGTTTATGAATCCACCTGTCCCTTTAGTTAGGATTCATGTGCCTCTATACTTTCTTGCTTTTCTCCAAATTTGTCATATCAGCACACGAAGAGAGAATATTTGCAAATGTGAACTGACTGAGTTGGATGCCGATTTCTTTCATTTAAGGTCTCCTCACCATATCCATGCCTTTGGAGTCACCCTTTGTCTCTATCTCAATTCTTCCATCGTGTTCGAACAACACACAACCCGATAAATTTGCAGGAGGGCTTCATCATGATACTGGTGGAATCGATTTCAAGACAAAGAATTATCAATTTAATACTACTATAACCTTAGAAGCTCTACACAATATGATACATCAACCTCGATCGTGCCTTCACTTTAAAGGTATTTTGTCAAACAGTTTGTCGGCATTCTCTATGATCATACATATAATCTATGTTTCCACAGAGAAGACTGTCAGGAGCCCGTCCCTTTTAGGTAACACCAATGAATGCTTGACAATGGACATATATCTAGTATCCTGAATTTCGGTTCATTCCTGCAATCTATGTTTTGATGTTTGTTAGCATGCTCCACGAAGAGGTCAGCTCCATAAATTTGATGGTGAGCATCTTCTGAATGCATGAACCTGCGAGATGAACCATTTCTAAGATCCTCGGGGGAGGCAATGGATATGTGGAGTGTGAATTGACCCGTGTCGACAGACTTTTGGACGTGTTGTCAAAACTCCATAGAGCATTCAAAACAACTTTTGTTTTTATTATGATATACATCACTGGATCAAGGTGATCGAGCCCGTGAAGACCATGTACCAATATCACAGGTGCTGAGAGATTCTTCTTTATAGGAATTTTATAGAAAGATTGGTAGTATGAGAACCTGAGTCAATACTTTTGAGGCATTCCTCAACGCTACCATTGGCAAATTTCTCATCACTGACAGCTCTTAGCATTACTCCTTCTTTAGATGGACTATAGATTATATAGATATCAAGGCACTCCGAGCTTTGAATTTGAAATTCCAATCTAAGATTGGATTATTATGAACCTGCGGTTTTGAATTGACAAGCTGGTGCTTTTGAATTTGAGCTTTTTAGATCTTAATTCTTGAGTATTCAAACTTCGAATCACTGAACTTGGTCCTCTGAAATGGGTTTGCACTTTCGGAGCTCTAAACTTATCTGGACCTTGAACCTGCATTTTTTTATCCCTTGAACCTGAACTTCGAACCGTTGAACCTCTGCACTGAACCTACTTATGTGAACCTTGATTTAGCGAACTCAACCTGATGTTGAACTTCAAGGCACTAAACCGGTTGAACCATTTGAACTTTGTTCATCCGGTACAATATGGTTTTGAACCGGTTGAACCATTAGAAACCATTCACTCTTGTCAGCTTGAACTTGATAATTGGACCTGAATCTTGTGGTTCACTGTCATGAAATTTCATCTTCACATTGGCTTACAACATACAACTTTACAAAGTATTTTAGATATGAATCAGGGGGAGGTCAAAGAGAATCAAGGGAAAACCATTAGGAAGACCGGATTTTAAAGTTTGAAAATTGGGGTGCTGAAAGCAAGCCAACACACATATATTTCTCCAAATGAGGGACCTTGATATGTTGTGGAAGATGAATGCAAATGATCTCAATACACAATGGGATACTTGTAGAATCTGTAGGGATAGTGAAATTGGATTGGGTTAGGTTTCTCAATTGTTATTGTATCGATAAAAAAAAAGAAACTAAATGAATGGTTTAAGGATGCTTAAATAGATGAATTGGATTGGGGAAATTTGAGTTATGATTAGGAAATTGAAGTTATAGTATGGTAGGTGGGTGAAATATTATGATAGGCATGTGGAGGAGATGTTTAACGCATGTTTTGAGAAACAAAATGGACATTTGTTAAAGGTGAAACATATGCATATTGATTGTTAGGATTACATCCACTACTAAAATTAGAAACATCACTATTATGTGCAATGATATACATGATGGAAGATGTATATGTAGAAAAATTCTCTATAGATGTAGCCATGGGAATGTATATATTAGTTTGGGTTGGAGTAGTGGTATATCCAAGCCCTTCCATTCAACTAGCCAAATGCTTAGTGTTTTCATATAAAATGTGAACTATGCCAGGTAAAAAATCCACGCAAACTTCATCATTTGAATCGACTTCCTTAGATCTTCAATTGGGATGACTTCTTCTCCAACCAAGTGTTATCAAATCACATATCATTGAATATCTCCTAATTTCTTAATAATCTACCATAGTCATTCATTAGGCACTTGTAATGAATATTTATCCTCATCATGAGAATCATGAGAGGAAGGATTCTCAACTATATTAGGTAAGGTGGGTTCTAGATTAAGAGAAGAGGGTTCACTCATGCTCTTTGGTTGGAATAAGTCAACAACTAACTCAGTCTCAATAGCTTTAGTGTTTAAACCATAGTGAGTTTCAAGCGTGTGTATTTTAATTTTCATGTGCATTTGATAATGGTGCCCTCGATGCATTCATAATGAGGAAGTGTTGTCTTCAAGGAAGTGCCTCATGACTCGAATGATCTTGATAGCTCTAAGAATAAGGCTAACGAATATACCTATTTTTAGATAAATACCTACCCTATTTAGAATGGATAGATGCCTAACATAAATAGTTGAATGTTATTATGGATTGGAATAACGCCTACCTTGCATGGATAGAAGCACCCCAATATACATGTGAATGTAGACATTAACTTAAAGGAAAAGTACAACACATGTTTAGGAAAAAGACCTGGTAGGATATTAACTTACTTTTATTAATTTCACAAACTTGGATAGAATCTACTGTAAGGGCCGTCCTTACACACATAATAAATAACCACTTCTAGACTTTCTATAATGACTATATCTATGCACATAATGAAACCAAAATCAGCTCACACTTGCGAATTGCATAATTACACTCCACATTGAATACACCATGTTTCATCATTCTCCTTTTAGCCGCACTGTTGGATGCCACTCTACTCTAACTCTGCTAATTTTCTTAATCTTATAAAAATAAACTATTTTGCCTAAACTGAAATTATAAATTATTTGTCAAACTTATGATTTTACCTTAGATTCTTGTATTTACAAATATGATGTAGATTCTGTATGACACCCTTAAGATGTTATTACATTAAATTAGGATGCTAAAGTTTGAGGATGAGTGATTTTGTGGCCTAAAAACTAAAAACTGAATAGTCTAAAGATCAAATAGTAATAAAGAATATTTAAATTTAAGGGTGTATAGGTTCATGTTATCCTTTATCTCTTCACTTTCCGAATATACCTATTTTTTGATAAATACCTACCCTATTTAGAATGGATAGATGCCTAACGTAAATAGTTGAATGTTATTATGGATTGGAATAAAACCTATCTTGCATGGATAGAAGCACCCCAATATACATGTGAATGTAGACATTAACTTAAAGGAAAAGTACAACACATGTTTAGGAAAAAGACCTGGTAGGATATTAAGTTACTGTTATTAATTTCACAAACTTGAATAGTAAAGATCATAAAATTCAGAATAGTCTAATGGTCAAATCATATTCAAAATAGTCTAAAGATCAGCTTACTTTCCTTCATCTATAAAGGTCATAAAATTCAGAATAGGAGATAATCTTACTTTCCTTCATCTATAAAGATCATAAAATTTGGATGTCTAAAGATCAAATAATAATAAATAATATTTAAATTTAAGGGTGTATAGGTTCATGTCATCCTTTACCTCTTCACTTTACGAATATACCTATTTTGTGATAAATACCTACCCTATTTAGAATGGATAGATGTCTAACGTAAATAGTTGAATGTTATTATGGATTGGAATAACACCTATCTTGCGTGGATAGAAGCACCCCAATATACATGTGAATGTAAACATTAACTTAAAGGAAAAGTAGAACACATGTTTACGAAAAAGACCTCGTAGGATATTAACTTACTTTTATTAATTTCAAAAACTTGGATAGAATCTACTGTAAGGGCCATCCTTACACACATAAAAATAACCACTTCTAGACTTGCTATAATGACTATATCTATGCACATAATGAAACCAAAATCAGCTCACACTTGTGAATTGCATAATTACACTCCACATTGTATACACCATGTTTCATCATTCTCCTTTTAGTCACACTACTGGATGCCACTCTACTCTAACTCTGCTAATTTTCTTAATCTTTCTCATTTGCATCCAATTATCTTAAGATTTCATATATATATAGCATTATGTGGCTTCCCAACCAATCTATGTTGGCCTCAGGATGGTCCAAATCCCAAAACCACATGGAACATGTTAGCAACCTAAAATCACAAATATATAAATTCCACTTGTCCAATGGTGGATATTTTACCTACAATTTAGCAAATACCTTCTAGATGATTCATACAACCTCCCAAAATCTATATCTTTGAGTGCAAACTAGAAATAACCTTTAACAAGTCAAAATAGTTTCAATTGAACATCTTTATTAACCCATAAACACTCTTTTTCCAATTTAGAGAATGAGGCTTATCGAAATCATCTAAAAAATTACTAGAAAACCAATAAACTACAAACAAAATGACCAGTGAAATTGTAGCACCTAATTACCCAATACAATTAAAATCAACCATTTTGCCTAAACCCAAATTATCAATTATTTGTCAAACTTATGATTTTACATTAGATTCTTGTAATTACAAACATGATGTAGATTCTCTATGACACCCTCAAGATGTTATTACATTAAAGTAGGATGCTAAATTTTGAGCATGAGTGAGTTTATGACCTAAAAACTAGTAACTTTGGCGCATACGTAGAATACGAGGATAGTTTTAACATGGCCTGTTGAAATATTTTTAAATTATTTTTGAAATTTTTTCAATTCAATTTCAATTTGACTTGTGGAAAATATCTCCTACTTATCTAAAAATTTAATGTCAATTCCAAGTTTAAAGTCAATCCTATACAAACAAGTTTACTATACACATTGTAGGAAGGTGATTGCATCTATAGTTGTGGGAGTGTTAGATCTGGATATATAAAATTATTATTATATGCGAAATGATATATAATTTAAAATTTTTTTACTTTGTAATATAATAATTATACATACAATATTTTACTTTAAATATTATTAAATAATTGATATATAATATAACATTAATTCTATTATATATAATAACTATATTTATTATTATATATAACATAGTATATAAGTTAAATATTATTCTTTGTTACATATAATAATTTATAATAAAAATATATATGTTACAACACAAAATAAATTAAATATATAATTATATAAATATAACTATGAACTATTAAAATATAATTATAATAATTAAAGATATGATGTATGGTGTAGAGGAGGCAAACTAGGAACTAACAAGACACCTATGTCTTAATCTATAAAGATCATAAAATTTGAAATAGTCTAAAGATCAAATAGTAATAAAGAATATTTAAATTTAAGGGTGTATAGGTTCATGTTATCCTTTACCTCTTCACTTTAGGTTGGATGGATGATCTATAAGTTACAACACAAAATAAATTATTATATATAATAATTTGTAATAAAAATCTATAAGTTACAACACAAAATAAATTATATATATAATTATATAAATTTAACTATAAAATATCAATATAAAATTATAATAATTGAAGTTATGATGTATGGTGTAGAGGAGGCAAACTAGGAACTAACAAGACACCTGTGTCTTAATCTATAAAGACCTTAAAAATCTGAATATATTAAAGATCAATAAATAATAAAGAATATTTAAATTTAAGGGTGTATAGGTTCATGCTATCTTTTACCACTTCGCTTTAGGTAGAATGGATGATCTTCAACAAGGCCAAGTAAAACCAAAATCTTCTATGAATGATTGCTACACTCCAGGAATATCTATGAAATGGACACATCAGTAAGTCACATCGTAACCTATAAACTTTAAGTAGGATAAGATTTTAGTTAAACAAGAATGGAAATAATACTTCTAACTCTGAAGTTAACCGGTATTTCCAAAGATGTTTCGGCAATTGTTAGTTTAGTTCTTCTTAAATAGTTATTCCCTTTGATTGTTGAGAATCTATAGGGGTAATTCATAACATAAACGTAGCTTGTACTTTAGATCATTCCTAAACAAACCTTAGCTCCCCAGAACTTAATCTTATGATTATCCAAGGCATGATTACATGTTGATCCTAAGATTGAAAAATTATTTAGATTAAGCTAGATGATTATGTCAATACTTAATATAATAGCGATTGTTTAATTGTTCTAGAATCAAGGACCTTGTTTCGCTTCGAGTAAAACACTATTTAAACTTAGAGAAACATTAACTAATTAAAGAAGGGATTGAAACTAACTAATTAAAGAAGGGATGGAAAATATTGTGTACTTTACCTTTGTACCTTTGGTCCATACCTAGAATACGAGGATAGTTTTAACATGGCTTGTTGAAAGATTTTTTAATTATTTTTTAATTTTTTTCAATTCAATTTCAATTTGACTTGTTGTGGAAAATATCTCCTACTTATCTACAAATTTAATGTCAATTCCAAGTTAAAAGTCAATCCTATACAAATAAGTTTATTGTACACATTGTAGGAAGGTCATTGCATCTATAGCTGTGGGAGTGTTAGATTTGGATATATGCAATCATTATTATATGATAAATGTTATATAATTTAATTTTTTTATTGTATAATACAATAATTATATATACTATATTTTATTTTAAATATTATTAAATATTTGATATATAATATAACATTAATTCTATTATATAATAATAACTATATTTATTTATTTATTTTAAGCAAAAGTGGGCAAGCCACCGATAATATATTTATAATAACTGGTTCAAAGACTCATCCGTGGAAGAACCAGAAAGAAACCCTAGAGTCATTGTCGAATACAAAAGAATTACATATGATAGGTTTAACAACTTGCAGAAGAACCCACTTTCAGGGAAGATAGAAGGATGTGATTCAAAAATCTGGATCTAGGAAGCCTAAAAAGCTATACAGCATGACATTCCGAAATTGCAAAACAAACGAGGGAACCATATAGTCCTTTGTCATGAAGAGTACTAAGAGTATACAACATTTTAACTATACAATGGAAGTACCATAAGTAGATGGCCCAAGTTTTCCAATAATTTCTTGATAGGGACAAAAGTTTAGAATCAGCAATTCATCCTTCAATCATATCGCAGGCCTCATAGTAGCCGTCAGGGAGCCTGTGAGAAACACCAAGAATTTTCCCAACCTTAGGGAGGAGAAGATGGAAGATATGAGGAGCAGCCATTATCTTGCGCACATCAGCAAAGAAACACAGTGTCCACGAGCGGAGAACTTGCAGGCAGTGAGGGCAAGTTGAGATCAGGAACAGGGGACTTCAACAGGGTATTACGCAAAGGAGAATTGGGGGAGTCAACCAAATCAAACAGAGCATTTACATTCTTTTTAGTGCTAGATTTGAATTCCCTGCCAAGAGAAAAGGAAACCGAGTTCTCAAACAGAAGCATTCCCATACCATAAATCGTATTTATGAACAGCATGCATTAGTTTGTTGTGTGCAATATATACAGGCTGCCCTGCGGATGACTGTCATGATTTACATCCAGTTTAACACCTTCACAAGAAGTCATCCAGTGACATTATACAAGGTTACCAACTATTATTCCCTGGTAGTAAAGTATCATGCCTTAACTAAGTGATGACTACTGTTAATTACTCTCTACAGTGCCTTCCCCTGCACCTGCAAGTAACTCAGCACGTGCACCAGCCATTCTCTCTACTTTGAATCCATGCTCACCTATCTGCACTCGAGTAACATCTGCAACTGTAACCACAAATATTTTCTCATCTCCAATTTCTCCCATTCTTTCCTCATTCATGATTGCATCTATTACTTCTTCTACCTGATCTTTTGAGACTACAATCTCCATCTTTACTTTCGATACAAATTTGTCCTCAGAAAATTTAGAGCCTACTTGCCGCTCTAAAGATCCACCCTGAGATCCAAAACCTTTAACATCAGAGACAGTCACACCGTGAATCCCCATGTTCAAGAGACCTAAAGTAACTTGGGAGATGCGCCATGGTCTCAAAATTGCTTCTACTTTGTAGAAATTGGCTTGTGGAACATAACTCAACTGATTGTTGCTGCTGCTGCTAGTGTCGGGTCCATTAGCATTAGTATTAGCATTCGGTGCCCTTATCTGATGTCTGGTTTTAGCATGAACTATCATCCTCTGCCTCACCCCCATTGCACCATCTTTCTTTTCCCTTCCCCGCTATACACATTTTGCTGTCGGTGGTGATGGAGGAAGTAATGCATGAAATTTTGAATAAGATCTCTGAACACGCACAGGAAAACCCATCAACTTCTCGTCCCTGTCTAATGGGGACAGTGGCTAACAAGCGGCAGATGAAAAATATTGTCGAATGAAGCATCGTCCACATGAGCAGGTAGCGGTTGGTCTGTTTTCCCTGGGAATAAAGGAGCCCTTGGCTCGTATGTAATGAATGGCTTTCAGATGGACGTATACAGCTTACCCAAATATCCCAACAAAACACATGCTATCTGTCAAATCAACCTGGAGATTTTACAGCTAATTTATCTAAATTGATGATTGTTTGAAACTCATCATCAATGTTATTATTACCAATCGGTAGAGTAGATTCTTGGTTAATACCATCACAAGCATGATTAGCTAGGAAATCAGCCAGACTATTGCCTTCTCAGAGTGTATGCGAAATCAGAACATCAACAAATGAGTCTAACAAGTTCCAGATTTGGTGGAAAATATAAGCTAGTTTCCAATTATATGACTCTCTTTTAATGCAGGCAGTAATTATAACCATAGAATCACCTTCAATCACAATGTTGTGGAAGCCAGTTTGCTTTGCCAAAATCAGCCCGAGAAACAATGCTTGTGCTTCAACCATATTATTCGAACCATGTGGAAGGTGAGAAGATTTGAAGTCTAATAAATCGCCCTAATGATCACAAATACAAATACCGGCACCAAATTGGCCAGGGTTACCCTGGGAAGCTCCATCAAAATTCAATTTGAATTGTCCAGCTGAAGGTGGAGTCCAATGTACTTTACGTCTGTCTAGAGAGGGGATTGCATTTGACTTCTGACACCAGCCAATAGGAATATGAATTCCTTTCCACTCACGAATGATACCGCTGTCCCAAGATGACAAAATTGGGTTGATCTTGGCTTTTGAGTGACTGTTATTTACTACTTCTGAAATGGACTTTTCAATATAGCTGAGGACATTATCAGTTGTAGAGGATTGCTGACGGAAGATTCTCTTGTTCCTTTCCCACCATAGAGCCCAAACCACTATAGCTGGAATACAAGTCCACAATCTAGAAAAAAGGGAGTTGGTGAAGAGTTGAGGCCAAGATTGAAAGAGATCCCATAACTTATTTGGGAGGGGCATTTGGAACTGAAGTTTGGTGAGAACAAATAACCAGCATTGTTGGGCAAATTGGCAATTGAGGAAGAGGTGATCCCCAGTTTCAAACTCTAAATTACAAAGGAGACAATTGAAACACTGTGAGATGTTGAATTTAGAGAGCCTATCGCTTGTAAGAGCTCTATTTCTCAGTGCAATTGATGCAAAGCATCCTTCTTTAGGGAGAGTGACATTGTTCCAACAGAAAGAGAAGGCTCGATTAGGAGCTTTACGAGTTACTTGTTGTTGAATAATTCTATAGCCTTCTCTAATAGTATATTTCCCATCTTTCCCTGGAGCCCAAAAAATTATATCATCCTTGTCTAAGAGATAGACATCCTTACTTGCTAGTAGCTCCGAGAGTCTTTCTTGCTCTTGTATGGTAATAGGAAGGTCCCCTGGATCCTTCCAAATTACTTTCCTGGAAAACAAACAGATTGCTGAAACAAAATCAATTAGATAGCTGCCCTAGACTGATTTAGTTGAGGTAATGACACCCTCCAAATGATCCAAATTCATTAGAGGGGGGGATCCATTCCATGAATCTCTCCAAAATTTTACTTGATCCCCTTTATTCACTTCCTAGGAGATGTAATTAGTGATTGTGTTTCTTGAAGCCATCATGAAATCCCATAAAGTCAAACCCCTTGGAGGATCAAGAATTGAGAGCACTCTAGAGGGGTTATTGTTGTCTAGATACTTATGTTGCATTATTTGGCACCACTTATTCTAAGAGTTGGAATGCATTTGCCATACTAGTTTGGTGCCAAAGGCCTTGTTTCTATTTGCTAAATCATGAATTCCTGCCCCACCATGAGCTTTAACCTGTGTCATATCTTTCAGGGAAATAAGAAGAATTTTCTTTGCTCCATCTATATTTGTAGTCCATAAAATTTCTTTTAGCAACTTATGAATAGTCTAAATAATTGAAGAGGGGGCTTTTAGTACTAATAACTAATAATTCAGAATCGCTGCCAGCACTGTTTTAATGAGTAGGATCTTACCAGCTAGGGAGAGCCATCTAGCTTTCCAAGAAGCCACTCTTGCCTTAATTCTGTCAATGATGGGCAGCCAGTATGTCATTTTGTTAGGACCCATGAAAAAGGGGATGCCAAGGTAGACAGATGGCAGAAGGTCTGTTGTAAATCCAAGAATGCTGACAATTTTGTTAGTAATAATCTGGTTGGTATTAAAGATGTAAATTTTTTATTTGGTCACATTGATCTTCTGCCCAGAAGCAGCAGTATATAGGTCAAGAACACATTTAATTTGTCTGGCCTCTATAGCGTTTGATGAACCAAAGAGTAGGGTATCATTAGCAAAGAGTGAATGAGTGACCGAAATAGGTGAATCCCCAATCTTTATCCCTTGCCAAAGGCCAAGAGCATGCTTACAATGAATGGTCCTGCTAAAAGCTTCTGCCATAAGTATGAATAAAACTGGAGATAAAGGGTCACCCTGCCTAACCCCTTGAGAAGAGGGGAAAAAACCTGCAGGCACTCCATTGATGATAATAGAAAACCAAGCACCTAAAACACAAGCTTTGATCCACCTACACCAGGGTTTTGAAAATCCAAATTTACGCAAAACTTTGAACAAGAAATCCCAGCAGACACTGTCATATGCCTTCATCATATCCAGTTCAATGATAAATGTAGAAGACTAGGCAGAAATAATTGAGTGAAGAACTTCATGAGCTACTAGTGCCCCCTCCATAGTTTCTCTCCTAGGGACAAAGCCACCTTGCTCATGGGACACAATTTTTGGAATCAAGTGATGCATTCTCAAGTTAATTGCTTTTGTAACAATTTTGTAAATTGTACTACACAATGAGATAGGTCTGAATTCTGAAAACATTTTGGGGGTTTTCACCTTAGAAATGATGGCTATATTTGTGGTGTTAAAATATTTTAGCATAGATTTACTTTTCCTGAATTCTTCAATTACCCCAAGAAAATCCAAGCTAATGAAATCCCAACAGCTTTGAAAGAAGATGGCTGTATATCCATCTGGCCCAGGTGATTTATCCGGAGCCAAAGAGAAAATTACTTTTCTAAGTTCAAAAATGGTAAATGGGGCCATCAATGCAGCATTGTTCGAATCTGAGACCAAAGAAGGGATTGCTTCTAGGAGAGCAAGCGACTCATCTTGACTGGGGGGGAGGCCTTTGGGGAGGATGAAGGAGATTTTTAAAGAATTTAACCCCTTCATTCTGTATACCTTGTGCATAAGAGATGGTGTTACCAGTATCTGCATTGTTAATAGAAAATATGCAGGAATTAGCTCTATTCTATTTGGCATAAGCATGAAAAAAATTTGTGTTTTTATCTCCCTCTTTTAGCCACAATTCCTGGGATTTCTGAAGCCAGTAGATCTCTTCCCTATGGCAAAGTTCCTCCCATTCCCCTTGCAATTCCTTTTGTTTGACAAATTTGTCAGATGTCATGCCTTGTTTAATAATGTTATCCAAAAGCTCTAATAGATCCTTTTTTACTGCCTCTTTTTCTTTAAAAACATTTTTGAAAACTAACTCGTTCCATTTTTTAATATGCTTCTTAATGTACTTTAACTTTTCAGCAAATTGATGTATATTTGAGCCTGCATTATATGGTGCATTGATCCACCATTGTTTTAAAAGCGGAATAAAATGAGGATGCCTCAACCACATCGTTTCAAATTTGAAAGATGGTTGGTGTTTAAAACCTTGATTACCCTGTAGAAATTCCAGTTGCAAGGTAATGGGAAAATGATCAGACCCTGGGCAGGGAAGAATATCAGACTGTAAGGTGATATTTGATAATTTCCACTCTTGGGATACAAGAAATTTGTCCAATCTACTTGCAATTTGGGAGAAATTTTCTCTCTTATTGGTCCAAGTAAAAGAACCATTGGTTGGTTCAATATCATCCAAATTGTTATCCACTAAAAGATTAGAAAAATCTTGGACCGATTTAGGTGGAGGGCATATGCCACCATGTTTTTCAAAAGATTTGAGAATGGCATTAAAATCTTTGCCCAGAATTAATAGGTGATCAGCTTGAGATTGAATGCATCTAGTGACCTCTGTCCACAATTTAAGTTTATCAGCAGTTGTTGAAGGACCATAAATATTAAAAAGGATAAAGCTTACATCAAACTAGAGAACTTTCACTAGCTGCCAATTGTCTTGTTGAATTAATGTTTGAACTTGTACTGCTTTGGGATCCCATAGGACTACAAGCCCACCTGAAGCACCATTGCTTTTCTTATGAATTTCACTCCATTGAGTCCATTTTCCTATTGTCTTAAGAAATGTTTCTTGAGAAAGCTTGGTTTTTTGTAAAAGAATAATGTCTGCCCTCATAGGAACAAGTTCCAACTTGATCCTATTGCATTTGTCAGAGGAATTTAAGCCTCTCACATTCCATGAACCTATCTTCATTGTTGACAAGGAGAACACATGGTCCTCCTTGTCAATCTTTTAGTAGGTGTAAATTTGCCATCTAGAGTAGATTGGATGCCCGCTGCTATCTCTGCCTTGATTTTATCTCCCTTAGGTTTTCTCCCTCTCTTTTTGGGAGTCATAATGTTGTGTGTTGTTTGACAAGGAGATAGTTCAATAGAAAGTATAATATTGTGATCAAATCCACCCAAATGAGTAGTTTTAGGGTCCTCATATGTGTTCATCTCTATCTTGGTATTCTCACATTCTGTGTCCATGAGTAACTCATGCTTCATGTTATTGTGGAAAGCAAAATGTGGTGGAATACAATGATCTGAGATTGACTGATCTTCACTGGGATCAAATGAAAATGTGTCCACAGTTTGAGATAAAGGTATATCCTGATTCTCATTAAAGAAACTACTGATTGGTAAGGGCACATCTACAGAGTCATGGACATCAAACATGCACACCTGTCGTTCTAAGGCGGCATCCTCATTAGGGAATGTATCAAGTGAAAATTGAGGAAAGACAATATCTTTACAGGTGACATCAGGATTTGGAGAATGCAACTTAGTAGCAAGCCATGAACTTTCATCTGATACAGTGTCATGAATAATTGTGTGAGAAAGCTCTGTAATCCTGAATTCATTAAACTCTCGATCTGTAAGCTCAATAACAGCTCTATTATGAAAAATTGTAGACAAATCCGTGGAATTTTTTGAAGGAGCCTGGAACATTAGAAAATGCACAAAGGAATTGAGATCTGTATTAGGCTGCTCAGAGTGATCCCCTTGAGATCTTGAAATATTTGGAAGATAGAGTTGCTGCTGTTGTAGAGAAAAATGTTTGATCCAAATCAATCCCTTGAGTGCAGAGAAAAAGAAAATGAACAGCTTGTTAAAGAAATCAATGATCTCAGGAATGGAAGGGGATCCAATGGAAGGAGATAGTGAGAGATCATAAGAAGCTGAATTCTACCATGTTTGATTAAGATTGATGCTAGAGCAGGGTGATCCCACAAAACTGTGTCCCACTTTTTGGCCAACTTTGACACTGAAATGATCATTTTGAAAAAAAACTTCACTTTCAAACATCTATTGTCATTAAACCATTAAGAATTTGAAGATGATGTAAACTAGTGAATTTTAACATTTTGTTTCTAGTTTATAAATATAATTTTTTTTAAAAAAATGGAATTTATTTGTATCCATTTTTCCTTCTCCTTCAAAAATTATTTTTGTGAAAAATCAGGATTTTTCAGAAGTGACACTCACTTTTATCAACATAACTTTTTTTATAAAACTGATAAGAACATAATTATTTTGAATTTAGGTTTCTAACACAAATATCTAGGGAATCCATTTGGTTTCATTCAATTGGGTTGAATATTTAATATTTTATTGAGTTATGAAGTAACATTAATTATAATTTGGACATAGGTTCACTTTGATCACTCTAACTCTATCTCTATATATCAAAATTCATTTATTATTTTTTGATAGAAATGTAACATAAATACCTATTTCCTAGATATTTTTCATAATTCTTTTTCACTAATTTACTATTTTTCCAGAAGCGTCGAACAAAGAAGTCGCTAAATGGTCAGAAAACCTATGTTTAGTAAAACTTAAAAAGAAAAGTCTTAATAAACTCAATATATATAAAACTCATAATCATTGGAAAGCTCTCTCGGAGTACTATCATCCTATTTTTGGGTTTTTCAAATAAATTTATTTGATCCCACAAAAAGTTAATGTTAAAGTGATTTTTTGCAGCATTTTCATGGGTTCAAAGGAGACTCGATTATAGGTGTGAGTGAGGAGTAGAGGGATTATACCTAAGGAATTTTTATCCAAGAGAATTTTATCTAGCCATTTTGAATTTACTCCTTCAAATGGGACCTCTCAAGGCTTAGATCATCATATTTTCTTAAAAATGTGCAATTTCAGCAAAAATCAGGATGTTCAAAAAAGTGGGACACACTATTGTGGGACCACCTAGCAGTTTGTTGGATCAGAGAAAGGATCTGTATAGAGCAACAACCCAGAATGATCATGTGCTTTGTATTGGGAAATAAAATGTCCCAATTTATGCTGATGGTTCTGAACTATGACTTTCATTTGGAGAACAATATGCTGAGACCAAACCCCCCACTTTGAATTAATTGTAATTTGGTCTGGCAGTATTTTAGAGGCATCTAAAAGAACACAAACTATGGAATTATACTGAGGAAATTCAAAGGGAATCAGATCATGCTTTCAGAAGATGGTGATTTTGTTAGCAATGATCTCCACAATATCAATATCCCTATACTCCAAAGGCAATAAAGGTAGCGCCACCCAGTATGGGAAGAAGGAACAGGCCTTAGCTTGTGGCTTAAAGTTAGGGGTCCATATCCTAGTGTAGAGACCCAGACCATGACAGAACCAGTCTTTTTTTTTATGAATAATATCTCTAGATTTAGGAGAATCAAAAAGAGCAATGAAGAAACCCAAACCTGAATCTAGGAAAAAAATATCCTTCAAGCCTCCCCAATATTGAAAAGCCCAAGCCTAAATATCAGAAAATAAGAGTGAGTTCTTACAGAACTTACCAATAAGAGCTATTTGTCGGAGCAAATCAATCAGAGCTTGCTGCATATGGTCAGGCAGGGTAATATTGAAAGAATTTGGGGGAGGGGCTGGAGCTGGTTGTTTAGCTTGCCAAATCTGTTTTGGATATTTTTGATGGAAGGGCGCGCTAACACATTGGCGCAGAGTGACAACTTCAGGAATCACTTTAACTTTTTCAGCAGTCAGAGGATCCCTTTGAACACCCAGTGTAGAGCCAATAATCGTTGGAGATCCTGGTGGCATTCCCTCGCAAATGTCAAAAATAGGTTGCTTCTGATGAATGCGAACTCTTGCCAAACTCTTTTCCTTGATGTAATGACTAGATCTAAAAGAATGAGGGTGGGAATATTTTGGAAAATTTTCCCGCCTATAAGATTTTCTAAAAAAACCAGGAGCATCTGAGGGATGATCCTGTTCGGATGAAACATTAGGGGGCATTGAAGCAAGCTTAGTCGATTCACCCATTTTATAGGAAGAAAAGCCAGTAAAGGGAGGGGGATTGACAATAACAAAAGAAGAAACCCTCTGAGGATTAGAGGAGAAGGCTCCCTGAGGAAGATATTTTCCTTTATCTACATGTGGGGGTTGATTTTTATGGATATGAGGTTTAACATGAAACCTGGGATTAAGAAAGAAGGGCTTGGCAGGTTGAATAGTAATTTTCCCATTGAAAATCTTGAAGACCTTGTTAAAACCTTGTTGCAAACAGGGGTCAACTTTCTGTGTGTTTTTCTGGACAAAAAGGAAAGGCCTGAAAGCCCTTGCCATTAGGTATAGAAGCATTGGTCTGCTTTGGCAGAAAATGACGATCCCTATCCCGACAATACTGTGTGAACATCTAACTTTGAGGCTGCAACGGTTGCAATATTAGGGCATTTGAAACCCTACCCTGACGGAACTGGTCAAATTTTTGGGCCTGTGACTGCAACCTGTGTCTTCGACTGTAAATCTGCCATTCCCTTTCACCAGAGCTGCTCTTGCTACCGATCGCCATTCAGATCCTTTCAATAACTATATTTATTATTATATATAATATAGTATATAAGTTATATTAGTGTTTATTACATATAATAGTTTATAATAAAAATATATACGTTACAACACAAAATAAATTAAATATATAATTATATAAATATAACTATGAAATATTAAAATAAAATTATAATAATTGAAGATACGATCTATGGTGTAGATGAGGCAAACTAGGAACTAACAAGACACATATGTCTTAATCTATAAAGATCATAAAATTTGGAATAGTCTAAAGATCAAATAGTAATAAAGAATATTTAAATTTAAGGGTGTATAGGTTCATGTTATCCTTTACCTCTTCACTTTCGGTAGGATGGATGATCTGTAAGTTATTGGAGTTGATGAAAACTATCAACCCACAACTCCCAAGAATCACCTACATGAAAACCTGTCATAGAAAGAGAGGCAAAAAAGCTATGGAGGCCAAAAATCACAGATTGATGGAAGAGAAAACATCTTGTGCAAATAATGGAGAAAAAACTCTTAATGCAATAACATCCTCAATTAATTAATAACCATCGAATTGAATAAT
>MU225344.1:1606608-1620037 GCA_018584345.1 Thuja plicata
ATAATAATAATTAATAAAAGAATTAATTATTAAATGCCTAAAGTTTAGCTTAAGTAAAAGAGAGATAATAAGTGACTTAATAATTAAATCAATATGATTTAATTAATAAGTGGAATCACTTTATTACTCTAACATAAGTTACAACACAAAATAAATTGATACATATAATAATTTATAATAAAAATCTATGAGTTACAACACAAAATAAATTTAAAATATAATTATATAAATATAACTATAAAATATCAATATAAAATTATAATAATAGAAGTTATGATGTATGGTGTAGAGGAGGCAATCTAGGAACTAACAAGACACCTCTGTCTTAATCTATAAAGATCTTAAAAATCTGAATATATTAAAGATCAAATAGCAATAAAGAATATTTAAATTTAAGGGTGTATAGGTTCATGCTATCTTTTACCACTTCTCTTTAGTTAGGATGGAGGATCTTCAACAGGGCCAAGTAAAAAACAAATCTTCTATGAATGATTACTACACTCCAGGAATATCTATGAAATGGAGACATCAGTAAGTCACATCATAACCTATAAACTTTAAGTAGGATAAGATTTTAGTTAAACAAGAGTGGAAATAATACTTCTAACTCTGAAGTTAACCGGTGTTTCAAAAGAAGTTTCGGCAATTGTTAGTTTAGTTCTTCTTAAATAGTTATTCCCTTTGATTGTTGAGAATCTATAGGGGTAATTCATAACATAAATGTAGCCTGTACTTTAGATCATTCCTAAACAAACCTTAGCTCCCCAGAACTTAATCTTATGATTATCCAAGGCATGATTACACGTTGATCCTAAGATTGAAAAAGTATTTAGATTAAGCTAGATTATTGTGTCAATACTTAATATAATAGCGATTGTATAATTGTTCTAGAATCAAGGACCTTGTTTCCCTTAGAGTAAAACACTATTTAAACTTAGGGAAAAATTAACTAATTAAAGAAGGGATTGAAACTAACTAATTAAAGAAGGGATGGAAAATATTGTGTACTTTAGCTTTGTACCTTTGGCCCATATGTAGAATACGAGGATAGTTTTAACATGGTCTGTTGAAATATTTTAAAATTATTTTTGAATTTTTTTCAATTCAATTTCAATTTGACTCATGGAAACTATCTCCTACTTATCTACAAATTTAATGTCAATTCCAAGTTTAAAGTTAATCCTATACAAACAAGTTTATTATACACATTTTAGGAAGGTGATTGCATCTATAGCTGTGGGAGTGTTAGATTTGGATATATACAATCATTATTATATGCGAAATGTTATATAATTTAAATTTTTTTTTAACTATATAATAAAATAATTATATATACAATGTTTTATTTTAAATATTATTAAATATTTGATATATAATATAACATTAATTCTATTATATATAATAACTATATTTATTATTATATATAATATTGTATATAAGTTATATTATTGTTTATTACATATAATAATTTATAATTTGAAAATCTATACGTTACAACACAAAATAAATTAAATATATAATTATATAAATATAACTATGAAATATTAAAATGAAATTACAATAATTGAAGATATGATGTATGGTGTAGAGGATGCAAACTAGGAACTAATAAGACACCTATGTCTTAATCTATAAAGATCATAAAATTCAGAGCAGTCAAAAGATCAATTAGTCATAAAGAATATTTAAATTTAAGGGTGTATAGGTTCATGTTATCCTTTACTTCTTCACTTTACGAATATACCTATTTTTTGATAAATACCTACCCTATTTACAATGGATAGATGCCTAACATAAATAGTTGAATGTTATTATGGATTGGAATAACACCTATCTTGCATGGATAGAAGCACCCCAATATACATGTGAATGTAGACATCAAATTAAAGGAAAAGTACAACACATGTTTAGGAAAAAGACCTACTAGGATATTAACTTACTTTATTAATTTCACAAACTTGGATAGAATCTACTATAAGGGTCGTCCTTACACACATAAAAAAAAAACCACTTCTAGACTTGCTATAATGACTATATCTATGCACATAATGAAACCAAAATCAGCTCACACTTGCGAATTGCATAATTACACTCCACATTGAATACACCATGTTTCATCATTCTCCTTTTAGTCGCACTGTTGGATGCCACTCTACACTAACTCTACTAATTTTCTTAATCTTTCTCATTTGCATCCAATTATCTTGAGATTTCATATATATACCATTATCTAGCTTCCCAAACAATCTATGCTGGCCTCAAGATGGTCCAAATCCCAAAACCTAATGCAACATGTTAGCAACCTAAAATCACAAATACATAAATTCCAATTGTCCAATGGTGGATATTCTCCCTACAATTTAGCAAATACCTTCCAGATGATTCATACAACCTCCCAAAATATATATCTTTGATTGCAAACCCAAAATAACCTTTAACAAGTCAAAATGGTTTCAATTGAACATCTTTATTAACCCATAAACACTCTTTTTCCAATTTAGAGAATGAGGCTTATCGAAATCATCTAAAAATTAGTAGAAAACCAATAAACCACACACAAAACGACTAGTGAAATTGTAGCACCTAATTACCCAATACAATTAAAATCAACTATTTTACCTAAACCCAAATTATAAATTATTTATAAAACTTATTATTTTACCTTAGATTCTTGTATTTACAAACATGATGTAGATTCTCTATGACACCCTCAAGATGTTATTACATTAAAGTAGGATGCTAAAGTGTGAGCATGAGTGAGTTTATGGCCTAAACACTAGAAATTGAACCTTCCTCTAGGCGGAATCTTGCAATCTTTTTTTTTAAGGCTAATAAAATGAAACAAGATCACAATTTCATAAAGAAACTAGGGCCTTCCATGATATTAGGATGTATTCTAGTATTAACACCTAAGTCAAATACAATTAAAGACAAAAAAAGTGGGTGACAAACCATGCAAAGAAGAGGTATACTTATTCTTTGTTAGTAAGTTTGATTGGGTATCCTTAAAGGAATGCCCTAGTTTCCACAAAAAAGCTTTGTGAAACCCTTTATCTCATTTTTTTTTCTCTTGCTTCATTATCTTTAATAAGCCTAGAGTTCTTTCTCCCTTTATAATGTGCAAAATATCCAAATTCGACATTACAAAATATCTAGAACAAAAGTCCAAGAAGTAACAACATCATTTTGAAGTTTAGTGACATCACTAGTCATTCACATGAGGAGCCACACCAACATCACATGATTTCATCCTTGCATCTTTGTTTGGGCTACACTTCAGACTTTTGACTCATTACTAGTCATACAAAATATCCATAACTAATATAAAATATATTAACAAGAACCTATACTAAAAAACAATTCACAAGTAAGATTCTAATTTAAAAAATTGCCTCTTTCAACCTATTCATACTAAAAATAAATAAAATACAATAAAACATCAAATAATTTGCAGCCGGCTTGAGTTAAAAGAGGAGAACGTTGGCGAGTGTCTATACCGCCATCACAAACTTAACTTTTACTAAGAAGAGGTTAAAAAAAGTAAGTCTCTCAGTGCAGAAACATTAGAGAATCTGATAAAAGAGGAGAACTTTGGCGAGTGTCTATACCACCATCACAAACGTAACTTTAAACTTAACTTTTACTAAGAAGAGGTTAAAAAAAGTAAGTCTTTTAGTGGAGAAACATTAGAGAATCTGATAAAAGAGGAAAACGTTGGCAAGTGTCTATACCACCATTACAAACTTAACTTTAAACTTAACTTTTACTAAAAAGAAGTTAAAAAAAGTAAGTCGCTCAGTGGAGAAACATTAGAGAATCTGATAACTGCATTATGCATAGATATTTCCATAGATATTTCCAGAACATTCCACCTTGCTTATCCTCCCATGTTACAAGGCGACTTCAAAGTCAGAGTGGTGGTCAAATCCCCATAAATGCCGTGATCCTGAGGTTTTTGTTTGCGAGCCGTTTAAAAGTAGACATGTGTGAGGTCAACAAGCTGCCACGCAGCTGACTATCTATCTATTTCCTCGGAGGAAGCGAAAAGTCCCCATTTATTTCTGTCCTCGCACTAATTCCACTCCTCATTTCAAATCCCCAACAGAGCGATTTCCTTTCTGTTTGTCTTAACCATGGCATTATTATCGTTTTCTCTATCAAAATCTGTACTGTCATTCAGTGCTGCTCCCACAGCTTACATGAAGACAAGCAGAATGGAATCCTGCAGATTCCACACAGCACTTTCGTCTGGTAGTTCTCAGCTATTTGGGACTAAAATCAGTACAACACCAGCTCGGTGCATGCCCACAACAATTCAGTCAAAGCGAATGACAATTTATGCTGCTAAGGTAGGATGGAATGCTTTCATTCTTCACATTATAGTTTAACTGCTCTGTTTTTCAATATTTGGTTTTAATCTTCTGGGCTTTTTTCTTCTGTTTCGCTTTGTCAAAACTAAGGTATCCAAAGGATCTGTGGCACCATCGTTCAACCTAAAAGACCAAGATGAACAAATGGTGAGTCTCTCCAAGTTCAAGGGCAAACCAGTGGTGCTATACTTTTATCCCGGAGATGAAACCCCAGGTTGTACTAAAGAGGTAAAGTCCCTCAATTTTTTTCTTCTTAATCTCAATTGTAGGCAACCTCTGCAAATTTGGAAAGGCGATAGATGATTTGATATGCTTTTTATTTGTGGGTCAGGCTTGTGCTTTCAGGGATTCTTATGAGAAGTTCGAAAAGGCGGGTGCCGAAGTTATTGGAATCAGTGGAGATGGCACCGAATCTCACAAGGTGAGTCTGCCCTGCATTTCCTATGAAATCACCGGTTCCCTTCCTCTGTGTACATTTTTTTCCGTTGAGTAAGTAGGGCAATGACTGAGCTATTCTCTTTCCAGGCCTTTGCAAAGAAATACAGACTTCCTTTCACATTGCTCAGTGACGAAGGAAACAAGGTTAGACAAGAATGGGGAGTTCCAGGGGACTTATTTGGGTCTTTGCCTGGTAGAGAGACCTATGCTATTGACAAGAAGGGAGTGGTCCAGCTTGTGTATAATAACCAATTTGAGCCAGAGAAACATGTTGAGGAGACCCTTAAATTGCTCCAGAGTCTGTAATCTTTCGCGATTTCTCCAGCATTACTTGGCGGCCTCCTGCATGTGATACTTAAGCCAGTGCTACATTATTAGTCTCTTCCTAGTTTGATAGTGCCTCTGAAATGACACGTCCTAATTACATTGTTTATGTTTTAGGTTTCTAATAGAAACAAATTAACAATTCCAGGTGTTTGAATGAATGAAGATATTTTACGAGACCAAACAGTTTAAGGGATTACACATTAAAATTCTAAACCATATTCATGTTCTTTTTAATGCCAGCTTTCCTGTTATGAATTTTTATCAAAAAATTAGTGGTTTTGTACAGTCGCTTAAAAATATTGTGTACCATATGACATATTTACCTTTGTACCTTTGGCCCATATGTAGAATATAAGAATATGAAGATTGTTTTAACATGGTCTGTTGAAAGTTTTTTAAATTATTTTTGAAAGTTTTCTAAATCAATTTCAATTTGACTTGTTGTGGAAAATATCTCCTACTTATCTACAAATTTAAAGTCAATTCCAAGATTAAAGTCGATCCTATACAAACAAGTTTATTATACATGTTGTAGGAAGGTGATTGCATCTATAGCTGTGGGAGTGTTAGATTGGATATATACAATCATTATTATATGCTAAATTTTATATAGTTTAAATTTATTTTTTACTATATAATATAATAATTTTATATAAGATATATTTTTTAAATATTGTTAAAGATTTGATATATAATACAACATAAATTCTATTACATATTAATAACTATACTTATTATTACATATAATATTGTATATATGTTATATTATTGTTTATTACATACTGTAATTTATAATAAAAATCTATAAGTTACAACACAAAATAAATTAAATATATATTTATATAAATATAATTATAAAATATTAATATAAAACTATAATAATTGAAGATATGATGTATGGAGTAGAGGAGGCAAACTAGGAACTAACAAGACACCTCTATCTTAATCTATAAGATCTTAAAAATCTGAATAGTCTAAAGATCAAATAGTAATAAAGAATATTTAAATTTAAGTGTGTATAGGTTCATGCTATCTTTTACCGCTTCGCTTTAGGTAGGATGGATGATCTTCAATAGGGCCAAGTAAAATCATAATCTTCTATGAATGATTACTGCACTCCAGGAATATCTTTGAAATGGAGACATCAGTAAGTCACATCATAACATATAACCTTTAAGTAGGATAAGATTTTAGTTAAACAAGAGTGGAAATAATACTTCTAACTCTGAAGTTAACCAAGATTTCAAAAGAAGTTTTGGCCATTGTTAGGTTAGTTCTTCTTAAATAATTATTCCCTTTGTTCGTCGAGAATCTATAGGGGTAATTCGTAACATAAACGTAGCTTGTACTTTAGATCATTCCTAAACAAACCTTAGCTCCCCAGAACATAATCTTATGATTATCCAAGGCATGATTAGACATTGATCCTAAGATTGAAAAATTATTTAGATTAAGTTAGAAGATTGTGTCAATACTTAATATAATAGGGATTGTATAATTATTCTAGAATCAAGGACCTTGTTTCCCTTAGATTAAAGCACTATTTAAACTAAGAGAAAAATTAACTAATTAAAGAAGGGATTGAAACTACCTAATTAAAGAAGGGATAGAAAATATTGTGTACTTTACCTTTGTACCTTTGGCCCATACATAGAATACGAGGATAGATTTAACATGGCCCCTTGAAAGATTTTTAAATTATTTTTGAAAGTTTTTCAAATCAATTTCAGTTTGACTTGTGGAAAATATCTCCTACTTATCTACAAATTTAATGTCAATTCCAAGTTTAAAGTCAATCCTATACAAACAAGTTTATTATACCCACTGTAGGAAGGTGATTGCATCTATAGTTGTGGGAGTGTTGGATTTGGATATACACAATCATTATTATATGCTAAATTTTATATAATTTAAATTTGTTTTTTACTATACAATATATTAATTATATATAAAATATTTTATTTTAAATATTATTAAATATTTGATATATAATATAACATTAATTCTATTATATATTAACTATATTTATTATTGTATATAAGTTATATTAGTGTTTATTAAATATAATAATTTATAATAAAAATATATATGTTACAACACAAAATAAATTAAATATATAATTATATAAATATAACTATGAAATATTAAAATAAAAATATAATAATTTAAGATATGATGTATGGAGTAGAGAAGGCAAACTAGGAACTAACAAGATACCTATGTCTTAATCTATAAAGATCATAAAATTCCTAATAGTCTAAAGATCAAATAGTAATAAAGAATATTTAAATTTAAGGGTGTATAGGTTCATGTTATCCTTTACCTCTTCACTTTAGGTAGGATGGATGATCTTCAACCAGGCGAAGTAAATTCAAAATCTTCTATGGATGATTACTATACTCCAGGAATATCTTTGAAAGGGAGACATTAGTAAGTCACGTCATAACCTATAACCTTTAAGTAGGATACGATTTTATTTAAATAAGGGTGGAAATAATACTTCTAACTCTGGACAGTTAACCGATGTTCCAAAAGAAGTTTACGCAATTATTTGTTCAGTTCTTCTTAAATAATTATTCTCTTTGTTTCCCAAGAATCTATAGGGGTAATTCATAACATAAATGTAACATGTACTCTAGCTCATTCCTAAACAACCCTTAGCTCCCGAGAACTGAATCTTATGATTAGTCAAGGCATAATTAGACGTTGATCCTAAGATCAAAAAAGTATTTAGATTAATTTAGAAGATTGTGTCAATACTTAATGTAATAGGGATTGTAAAATGGTTCTAGAATCTAGGACCTTGCTTCCCTTTGATTAAATTATAATTTAAACTTAGAGAAAAACTAAGTAATTAAAGAAGGGATTGAAACTAACTAATTAAAAAAGGGATTGAAAATATTGTGTACTTTACCTTTGTACCTTTGGTTCATACGTAGAATATGAGGATCGTTTTAACATGGCCCATTGTAAGATTTTTAAATTATTTTTAAAAGTTTTTTAAATCAATTTCAATTTGAGTTGTTAAAAATATCTCATGCTTATCTACAAATTTAACGTCAATTCCAAGATTAAAGTCAATACTATACAAACAAGTTTATTATACATGTTTTAGGAAGGTGATTGTATCTATAAATGTGCGAGTGTTAGATTTGGATACATACAATCATTATTATATGCTAAATTTTATATTATTTAAATTTAGTTTTTACTATATAAAATAATAATTTTATATACAATATTTTATTTTAAATATTATTAAATATTTGATATATAATATGACATAAACTCTATTATATGAATAACTATATTTATTGTTATATATAATTATATAAATAGAACTATGAAATATTAATATAAAATTATAATAATTGAAGATATGATGTATGGAGTAGAGGAGGCAAACTAGGAACTAACAAGAAACTTATGTCTTAATCTAGAAAGATCTTAAAATTATGAATAGTCTCAAGATCAAATAGTACTAAAGAATATTTAAATTTAAGGGCGTATAGGTTCATGTTAGCTTTTACCTCTTCACTTTAGGTAGGATTGATGATCTTCAAGAGGGCCAAGTAAAGTGAAAACCTTCTATGGATGATTACAACACTCCATAAATCGTATACTTTACCTTTCTACCTTTGGCCCATACGTAGAATATGAGGATCATTTAAACATGGCCCATTGAAAGATTTTTAAATTATTTTTGAAAGTTTTTTTAAATCAATTTCAATTTGACTTGATGCAAAAAATATTTTCTACTTATCTACAACTTTAATGTCAATTCCAAGATTAAACTCAATCCTATACAAACAAGTTTATTATACACGGTGTAGGAAGGTGATTGTATCTATAGATGTGGATGTGTTAGATTTGAATATATACAATCATTATTATATACTAAATTTTATATAATTTACATTTATTTTTTACTATATAATTTAATAGTTATATATTTTATATAAAATATATTTTTTTTAAATATTATTAAATATTTGATATATAATATAACATAAATTCTATTATATATAAATACCTATATTTATTATTATATATAATATTATATCTAAGGTATATTATTGTTTATTACTTATAATAATTTCTAATAAAAATCTATATGTTACAACACAAAATAAATTAAATATATAACTATATAAATATAATTATGAAATATTAATATAAAATTATAACAATTGAAGATATGATGTATGGAGTAGAGGACGCAAACTAGGAACGAACAAGACATCGTTGTCTTGATCTATAAAGATCTTAAAATTCCTAATAGTCTAAAGATCAAATAGTAATAAAGAATATTTAAATTTAAGAGTGTATAGGTTCATGTTATCTTTTACTTCTTCACTTTAGGTAGGATGGATGATCTTCAACAGGGCCAAGTAAAATCAAAATCTTCTATGGATGGTTACTACACTCCAGAAATATCTTTGAAAGGGAGACATCAGTAAGTCACATCATAACCTATAACCTTTAAGTAGGATAAGATTTTAGTTAAACAAGGGTGGAAATAATACTTCTAACTCTGAACAGTTAACCGATGTTTTAAAAGAAGTTTGGGCAATTATTTGTTTAGTTCTTCTTAAATAATTATTCTCTTTGTTTTCCCAGAATCTATAGGGGTAATTCGTAACATAAATGTAGCCTGTACTTTAGATCATTCCTAAACAACTCTTAGCTCCCCAAAACTTAATCTTATGATTATCCAAGGCATGATTAGACGTTGATCCTAAGACCGAAAAAGTATATAGATTAAGTTAGAAAATTGTGTCAATATTTAAAATAATAGGGATTGTATAATGGTTCTAGAATCTAGGACCTTGTTTCCCTTTGATTAAAGCACTATTTAAACTCAGAGAAAAAGTAACTAATTAAAGAAGGGATTGAAACTAATGGTGATGATTTCATTACATCATAATAACTTAAAAAGCAGAGTATTTATGTCATGACCATAAAATGAGCAGGAGATACACACGTAAAATGCTTCTGATTTAAAATAAGTATAAGTCCTAACATGTGTTGGCAAACACCGATATAACAGGTGATGGATGATGGATTTTTATTAGCAAACACGCACTGATCAATCTGAGAGCGAAAAGAATGGGTTTCGCAATGGAAACCAATGCGTTGGTGTTTCAGAAGAAGGAAAAGAGGGTGGAATTTCATGGAAGCATTCAGCCAGAAAGATGAAATAAAATACTGGTTATCTTTGATTATATGACTCGAAGGGCGGTTGAAAATATTTTTGGAAACTACGGGGAGGATTTTGAATATATGTTTAGAACTAATGGTGCGATTCTTGGTACATTCATATGCTATCTCTTTTTTGCTAGGGTCTCCGAGGTAGAGATAGTACATTTATGTAGGGTTATCTTTAAGGATAAAAATCTCCTAGGAATGGAAGAAGTTGTTTTCAGTGTAGACAAGAATTTGGAGTCTCCACTATCGGAAGCATACATGAAGGAAGAAGTAGGTAGGTTAAAGGATAGGGGGATCCATTCAAATGCCCCATATTGGTTTTCAAAAACAATATGTCATTTGATGTGCGGTGGATGGAGATTGAGAGGAACGTGGGGTTTTTGATGAAATGGTGCAAGATGGTGACTACAAAAGACATGGTATGGTTTGAAGAATACATGAAACTGGAAGGGTATGAAATACTAGTTTCATTCCATGGAGTAACCCTAGATATGATACATGTGTTCGCATCAAAAATTATCAAAAACAGTTGGCAAAAGAGGGTTTAAAAAGTTGCAAAGGACAAGGAACCTATGGGGCTCGAAGCTGAAAAAGTGGAGGACTAGGACGAAGAACTGGTTATTCTGAAGAAGAAATAGAGAAAGTAAAGCTTTTATATATGACCTAAATTCATTTTTGTATAAGATGGACCTATCTACTATTATCTGTAGGTTTCGTTTAGTTATACATAGATACAAATATATATAGACTGTATATGTCTTATCTAGATGAAAATCTAAATTAGAATATATGCAGATAATATAAGTCAGTTTTTGTAAATGAATTTTATGTTAAATTCTTAATTTAGAGGTTGTAAGGAACTACTGGTTATTTAAATATATTAGATTATCTTTGTGGATGTAGTTTCTTATGTATTCCCTACTAAGAAAGCTTTCTCAAACCTACGAGAGAAAAGGTAAGGTGTTATGAAATTTCTTTATATTTTTAAAGATCTTTGTTGGAGAATTAAAATTTACTTTAAAAATGGGGACTAGGTTCAGCAACAAGATAATGCCTACGTTGAATTTTTAATATAGTTAAAATGATGAATTATATTCTTAAAAATTAAACAAAAATGTTATTTTAGTTGATTTAGTGGTAATTAATGACAGCTCCATATATTTAAACTTGGTGAAATTTAAAATATAGATTATAAGATATATTCTCAAGAAAGGATAGGGTTTATGCAGTTCTATTCATATGCAAAAGGAAGTGAATTCAAATTAATGGTCTTTCTATAATTTTAGAGCATGTATATTGTTATGTTCAAGAGTATAATCTTAAGGTATGGGTCCTCAGAAAGGATGTTGTGCAGTTTTATTCTTAAACAGATAGACACCTCGATGAAGTAATTAATAGTGTATGTTCTAACGACTCCTTGTAGTAACCAAATGAGGGTAGATCTTTTAAAATTATATAGGTAAATCTTATAGCTATAAGAGCCTTTCCGATATAGGAAGCTGAACAAACTAAATGGAATATGAAGAGGATAGGAGATAGATGGTTTCCGAAAAGGGCTATGTAGTTGAAGAGCCTATTAAACTGAGCTATGCTGGTAGTTTTCTTTCGTACAACACCTGGATCAAGCAATTTGTGATTTTCCATGTCAACCCTAATTAAATTGAAAGGTGCCAAACCACAGATAGCCTTTGATGGAGAAATCACCATCAATAGATTAAAATCTTTCATGTTGAATACCCATTCATTAATCTTAAGAGTTGTTTATCCCATCCTTGGTAGGGAATTTTTATCTAATGATGATCGATATAGGGTTAATTTTGACATCCCAACAATGTTCATAGAAAGGGCTATCTAGGTAGATCCTGGGAAATCAGACATAGGCAGACTATGTACTCGAATTTAAAAATTAAAATACGTAGGGGGTCTAGACAAGGTCATCCAAAATATTAGAGGGGACATGACTATAGCTAGACTAAGATTTTAGGATATGCCAATGCTTAATGCAAGACCAATTCCTTCCTCCCCGATCTTGGTTACAGAAGATATAACTACTCTTATCTCAAGACCTCTCTAATCATAAGAAGAAACTTGGATTTCCTTTTCTTCTTCCTTCATGTTAGGGCTTTGGATGAGTAAAATTGATTTTCTAACTATTGGCATGAAGATGATGTAGGAATGACAGACAAAGATGACTTTAGTGATTCAGAATATGTTTAATTGGTTGAGAAAAGGCCAGAGGATGTTGGCCCAGGATGGAAAAGGAGGAAGATAGAGGGCTCCCCAAAGACCCCTAGAGTCTCAGATGCAACTACATGATAATTTGGATGTGATTTGTGTAGGAAAGAATTTGTTTATCTCTAGATATTTTTATTCTAATTTCCTCCTGAAATTTATGTAATTTTGGTAAAATGTATGTTGCAAAATCCAAGATATCAAAAATCATAAGATTCAGTTTGTTTTAAGTATCTATTCTTTGTCAAGGGTAAATATTAAGCGTGCTCCTGAATTAGAGAAACTTTGGTATTTTTTCCACCTATTCTGCATTACATTCTATTTAAATGGTGTTTAGCCTGATGTCATACTTAAGTTGGGCCTTTAGATAGCAGGGGTAAAGGGACCTAAGATTCTTGACACGAGTATCTAAGGTTAAGTCAATATGTTGGTTATGATAATAATTATTACATTTTAAAAAATGACACATTTAAAGTTCGACAATAGATGAGGCTAAGAAAGGAAAAGGCATGTATAAAATAGGATAGAACAACACAGTTCCGGGGTAAAGGATATAGGTAGAGAAGATGAAGATAGAAATAACAAGGACTTAGAAATTTTTATGTGCTTAGAGATTTATGAAAAAGATATAGTGGGTTATAATTAGCCAGATCTCTTGTTAAAATATGTTTTCACACCTTTTTAGAAAGTTAGAATCTTACAATTGTAATGACCCTTTCTAACATCGGAATAGTCTCCCAATATTCTAAGTAAGAAGTCTAAGGAGGAGAAATATTAAACTAGAGAGAAAAGGAAACCTTAGCAAGGCTTAAAATTTAGAGATGGGAGGAGAAATATTTTATGACACACACACA
>MU225344.1:1627712-1681977 GCA_018584345.1 Thuja plicata
GTATACATGAATACCCATTGGCTCAAGGTCCCAAAGAGGGACCCAAAAAGAATGAAGATAGAGATTCCCCGCTCTGAATTCAAAGAGAGCATCCAGATGGGGATGATAGCATTGGCCCGGGTCTTCGGGCAACCATACGCCCAGGAATTCGCAAAATAGATGTATTATTTCCTCCTTGGCATCGCCACCAAAGAAGGATTCTTCGACTAAGCCACCATAATTTCCAATCATGTCTGTTCTGGGTTCCGGCAACTGAACCAAAAGAAGAAGTTCTATATGTCTTCTTACATTTTTTGGGCCATGGCGCAACAAAGGCCCCACTCTCACGGCCTGCTCACTGACGGAGTACTCGGGATTGGCCCAGGATAAAAGGTGTCGTGGGACCATTTCCCACAAATTCAATGGGAAGCCAGTTTCCCCAGTTTCTGCCGAGTAAACGACGTGTTCGTTTACTACCATCTGCTTACACCAACCCGGGATTCCATATACCACCTATCAACTGAGGCGATGAAATTGGTCAGTAGTTATGGACACTACTATGTTCAATTCCAACAACACTCATACATTAGGGTCGCCAGCTTCTCCGGGAAACCCTACTTGTTGCCCAGACATTGTGGGGACAAGATCGTGCTGCTGGAATATTATCGGCAAATGATGGAGTTGCACACCTTCTTTGCCCTTAAGGAGGTCCCAAACGTCTCATTCCCAATCTTGTGTGGGAACTACACATGCAGTCTGGCCGCCGCAAAGGAGGCAGACAATGAGTTAAAAAGCTACAACTTACAAGAGTTCTATCTGGCACGGAAGAATTTTGATCTGCATGGCCGAATTGCAACGGCACTGCCCCGGGCTTCAGAGCCCCATCGAATACATATGGAGGATTTCTGGGCAGATTGCCAAGATGATGTGGAGGTGCGGAGCAGGAACTATGTCAGGATGACAGCCAGAATGATGCAGAAGCTCCAGCTCCAGAAATTCCCAGCCGACTTCTCAGACGCCGCCCCCACCGAAGATCCCCAGTACAAAGAAAAGGGGATCGACAAAAGAGCCCTTCCACCGGTAAATTGGGCAGCCCAGGAAGAGCCCACAATTGAAGACTTCACCCGGGAAGTAGTAGAGTGAAGCCACGCCTACTTCAAGAAAGTGTACCCTGGGAGTACTCACCAGATAGCCCAGCCGGCACCAAAGCCAACTCCACCATCAGTACCAAGATTAACCCCGGGGGCCGGGACTTCTTCGCAGGGTGTAGACAAAGGGAAGAAAATAGCTACAACCCCTTCCGCGCAAGAAGTCCCCATAGCGGAGCAAATAAAACAATCGGTGGCAGCTTCCCAGCAAATGAGGGAACAGTTAATTACAAAGCTGGCCACCCCACCACTGGTGACCGGGCCACTTCGTCCTCCTTCCTCCCCGCCATTGGTAGCCTTAATGGTCAAGGCGACGGGGGTGGATCTGCTGGAAGCAGCAGCAATAAAAGATGCGGGACCCCCTCTAGTAACCCGGAGGAAGAGGAAGCACATAAAACAACCTAAGGCAGAACCAACGCCGGCGGCGTCCCTCCCCAGGGAAGTGGAGATTCTTTCTTCCAGTTCCCTGGAGCCAGAGAAAGAAACAGAGCTTGCGGAGGTCCCGGCCAGTGCCCCTCCAGAAGAAGAATTTGATGTGTTTGCGGCCGATGACTTTGGTAACTTACAAGGGGACGATACACAAGCAGGGGCGGAAGTCCTAGAGATAGAACCAGAAACTGCAGAACAAGAAGCCACAGGGCAAGAGCAGCAAGAACGAGAAAAGGAGGCAGAGCCAGAGATTATCTTCGGGGCTCAAGAGATGCAAGGTCCGGGAGTGGACCAACTAAAGCTAGGTGAACAAATGGCATCCGCTGGGGGAACCGGACCTCTGAGAATAACCGTAAGCCCAGCCACCACGTTCCCAAGGCCACTCCCGGGGGCAACCTTCGGGCAGGTTATCACAGCGGCCCAAACTCTGAATCTCAGCCTGATACCTCCCCTACTGCCAACAGAGGAAGAAGCCCTGGCAGAAGAAGAAGAAGAAGAAGAAGAGAAGCAGCTTGAAGAGGACATCCCCGAAGAAGCCTACCAAGGTCCAGACCCAACAATAGACACACAGGACAAGGCTGAGGAGATGGAGGTTGACAAAGAGAATGTTGCTGCAGAAGTTGAGGCAGGGAAAGGGATGGATGAAGTCCATACCATCAGGGAGCAACAGACACAGGAGACCGGGAGGGAATCAGGAGAACAAATTCTGGCAGGAAGGCCACCTCTCCCACCCAAGTGGCTGGTAGAGAGCAAAAAGAGAAAAGTTCAGTCCGCACCGGTGATTCCTCCCTCCCTGGCCGAAATGATGGCTCTAGCTCAAGCCCTGCCAAAGGCGAAGAAGGCCTGGATAGTTCATACTCTACGAACTGGGCGGGGCGGAGAAATGATTTTCATTGTGGCAACACCTCCCCCAGACGCTGATGAAGCAACCGCGGACCCCGCAGATTACAATGTTGCAGAGGTATCCTTGGGCAAAAAGGGAAAGCAAGGCGAGATAGATTTGCTGAAGGAGGCAGCAAGGGCAGTCGAAGCCCAATATGAAAAAGAGGCCCAAAGGCTCAAGGCTGAGAAAGAAAATAATGCAAACCTCATGGGGTTGCTTACTGAGCTAGCCAGACCCATTAATGCTGCCCCTCCAGAGACCTCTACAGCAGAAGAGATACCGCAAAGTGACATAGACTCCCTGTGAATAATGAAGAAAAAGGCCCAAGAAGTAGATGAATGGGTCGCCCTCCAGATAGGAAACACCCGGCATTTCCTTGCGTCCACTCTCCTAGACTTGTATACGGCCAGGAAAGTTATCCATCAGGCGGAAGCACTCATTGAGCAGTGGGAGAGTGACGCCAAAAATTACCAGGTGTGGAAGGTAGAGCTCGAAGAGCTCCTCACCTTGGGAGAATATATGATTTCTTAATCTAGAATTCTGGGTGGGGAATCATTTGATTTTGTAAGAACTCAGCATGCCAGACTTGACCTCACATTGGAGGTAACCAAGCAACTGGTAGAGTTCTTGCAAGAGAAGGTAAACACCGTAAAATATCCTTCTAATTTATTCAATTCTTATGTAGTAAAGGTTTCCGGGGCTGATCCCCTTAGTACAGATACTTACACCCTCGAAGATTCAGTTTTGGGGAGTTTTGATGAAATAATGCAATCCCGATATCAATCCCCGGAGGGGATAGACGGGGCCCAAATGACAAAATTAACCGAAATGATACTTAAGGGCCATGACGCGGTGAGGCTGGCGGATGAATTTAAAGAAAATGTTCCGGACCTGGGGGAACAAGTTGAGGTCACCAAGCACAGAAGGGCCAGCCTGAAAAATATAGATGAAGATGCCATTTCCCGTCTCCTTCAAGCTTTCAACGATAATAAGCAACCTTGAGCTTTCTCCAGAGTCCGGGGAAAAACTCACATTGAGTATTCTTTATTCTTTTTGGGACACAAGTTCCCGGATCCTGGAGTCCCGGATCCAAAGTTTTGTATTCTTTAAAGTGATCTGTGTCCCGGTCCCCGAGGCCGACCGGTCACTTTCAGAGGCGGTTAATAAAGACTGTCAGAAGGTAGTTGGCCACATCAAGGGGCATTGGCTCAGCAGTTGGTTTTCTGACATAATGGTCTTCTCAAGGCGCCGCTCAAGAGTACCTCTGACACATTGGAGACAGGGCACCGCATTTCCCATTTATGAGGCATGTAGCCTCAATCTTCGAGGGACCTACTTTCTTCTTCCTCCTTTCCGGTTCTCTTCCCAAGACCGATTCTTCCGATATATATTCTTATCTTATTCTTCTGACATGACAGACCTATTTCATCTCTAGGTCTTTTGTAGGGTGGCATAGGTAGTACCGGACCCCGGATATTGTATTTTATTGAGACATGATGTAAATAGGGTTAGGGTTAAGAGAGTTGTATAAATAGGCAGATCGGCCCATTTCCAACGGTCGGCGAAATTGATAATTTTGTTGTCCATAGCCATAGCAAAGTGATTTCTCTTTTTAAGTCGCAGAGCTCAATGCTGCATTGTTCTGTCCTTGGTAGTTAGATGCTCCCCTAGAGCCACCATTGTATCACGCACCAGTGCTTGCTGGACTGAATATTAATGAAGAAGGAAGAATTCTGGGCAATGATGTTGTTAGCATTCCTGCTTCTGAGTTAATGGTATTTCATGTTTTAATGTTCTTTATGTCTTTTGTTCTGGTATGTTAAAGTAGATTAACGACCTCTTTATTCCCGCTATTGATAAAATACTAGCTGATGGTTATGTGTTTCTTCAGTATTTAGTGTAGTTTACCAGAGTATTGTTGATGTTTCAGACATTTTAGCATGACTATAGTTAGATGAAATACTTCTAACCCTACAGGATCTTTTTCACTTTATTTGTTAAGTATAGAACGCTCGAGAAAACCTTACTTTGATCGAATCTCCAAAGAAGATGAGTTGAAGAAACCAGTTATCCCCCTCAAAAAATAGTCACCTCACCCAACCGAGCCCCGCAGCGTCACGACCCGACACCCAGGTGCTTGAAGGCCCAGAGGATTCATTTCCCTCAGAAAACCTTTGCAAGCGGAGTTGGCCGATTTCCCCGGAACCCGGTGACAACTTATGACTGTTGGTGGACCCGGTCAGCAAAACCCCATCAACAAAAACTGCCGCTAGAAGGAGGGCATGAACTCATCCCCTTCCAGAGATTCTGATTTTATGCCTTCTGAGGGTTCCCCGAGTTGTAGTTTTAGGAGACAAGCCTTCAGTGGGATTGGGTCTTTTTCCCCTGCCAAATTTGAAAGAGTCCTTAGGTCTGCCCTGAATCCTGGAAAGTTTGTCGAGCTCGAGCCCCCTGCTCGAAAGAAGCAGACCTTGAAATTCACGCTAGCCGCTATTGTCTGGGGATCTACCATACCTCTGAATACTCAAATTCCCCAGACAGTCGTGGGAACCAGTACCCAAACCACTACCCAACATATAGTTCCCCCAATGGCCGCATATTTCAGAAACACTGGGTCCCCAATGGGCACTTTTTCGGGTGCAACCAATGATTTACCCTCTCACTCGGAGAAGATCTTCCCGTGATATGAACACTTAGGCTCACGAACCACAGAAGAACACTTACAGGCATACAAAGATGCCATGAATTGACACCAGATCCAACATGAAGATGTTGTGACCCGTATGTTCCTGCTTTTCTTAGGACAAAGCGAGTTGAACTGGTACCTTAACTTGCCTGCCAACTCCATCAACACTTGGCAGGATATGGAGGATGCCTTCCTGGCTGCCTTTCGCGTGCATGTGGACCCAGCCTGGTCCCACAGTCAGTTCATCTCCATTAGAAAGGAACCTAATGAACCTCTTGCAGCATTTAACCATAGGTTCCAGCGCACCCTAAAGCGGTGTACGGGCCCTTTTATCCCATCTCCAGACATAACCATATAGACCTATCTTAATGCGATGGACCCATTTGTTGCCACTCTCCTTTGGAGAACAACCGCCGCGGGCGTCCGGGACACTTTGGCAAAAGTCTACAACCTAGCCCTAGAACTGTCCCGCGGTCTCAACAAATCCCCGGGCGGGATTGGGCAGAGCACGCCCTTCAATATGATCCCCGGTGAAACTGCCTATGCCGGGGGATACAACCCCAATCTGGCAATGGGTGCCCCCTCGATGGCGATGAATCCTCCGCCACCCGTGATAGACCAACAGGCGCGATATGTTTACCCAGCCCCGACCCAAATCACACTGGGTCTGGAAGTCTTCCCCTGGAATCAGCCGCGGCAGACACAACAGACTCAGACACAACCGTCCAGAGTGCCCTTCTTTCAGTCATCTGCGGCTGGAGGATTGCCGCCCTCGACTCCAGTTAATCCTGCTGCCTTCTCGGGAAACCAACAACAACCACAGTCTTCACATTGTGACGCTAACACTCAGTTGACCGCCGAGGTCGAATCCCTCCGGTGAATGTTGTCCACTTTGACTATGGACATGGGCCAATTGAAGGCGGGGTCCTACGCATCCTAGAACTCAAATTCCTAGAGAGGTAATATCTTCTCCGGCCAACGAAATAACAATGCCAGGGGAAGGAACTTCAACAATGAGCCTAAGCCCAACCAGCAACAATGGAATAACAACACGAATATCGGAGGCCCACCTCCGAACTAAAATGCCAACCAAAATGGTGCTGGACCATCACACTTTACACCTGTCGCAGACTTCCATCCCATGACTAACTGGTGTAGACTACACGATACTGGTTCGCACAATGAGGTAAATTGTGCCACTTTGGAGAAGGTCATCATGATCTCCCAGCTGGACAGACAGTAGTCGCACGATGCTACCCCTCCAGAGCCTCTTGTCCAGGAAACAACCCACAGTGCCTTCACCTGTGATACCATCTTCTTTGGGACTTCCAGAGAAGATGATGAAGAATCTAAATTGCAAGGATTCTTTGATGAATCCATTCCACCCTTTGAGGCCAATTCCTTTACTAACCCACGGGCTCCATACAATACCCAGAGCCAGGCTGGTAAAGGACCAGCTTACATGCCTACACCTCCTATCAAAGACAGTCCTCCTCCCCAAAATAACGTAACTGATCGACCCGTACCTCCAAAAGGTCCTAGCCCTAACCAAGTGAAAGACCTCACCGAGGAAAATACCCATTCCCGGGAGGGAGATTCGATATTATGAAGGCGTTAGAATAGACCACCACCTCCATGACCTTGATGGACATTTTGCTTAATTGTCCCGAGCAGAAGAAGTCCCTTCTGAAGCTCTTAGGGAACCCAGAAGCAGTTAGCCGCCCACCCAAGACCGTCTCCTTCGAAGATGCCAATGCGGCTGTCTTCCGGGGAAACAATGAAGACCCTCCCTTCCTACTAGGCTTGAACATTTATGGCAAAAATATACACAACTGCTGAGTAGACTCTGGAGCTTTGGGTAACATCAAGCCTTTGTCCATTTGTCAGAAGCTCAGACTCCACCCCACCCCATCTAACGACGCAGTTATCCAACTGGATAAGACTGCTGTGAAAATGGTAGGGGAATTAAAGAATGTCTGGATACACCTTATCCAGGACCCCAGAATAGCCAGCATCATTGACATCCAAGTGGTGGACATCCTAGAGACCTACGGGATGTTGCTAAGTCAGAATTGGTCTAAGTCCTTGAACGAATACTTCTCGACCGACTTTACCCATTTATAGCTTCCATGGGAGGGAGAATCCAATCAGATTTGGGTCAAAAGTGAACCCCAGATGAAACAGGCCCTCACGGAGATTGGGAAGGTCAATGAAGTCCTTTTCGTAGAAACTTCTCTGGGGGTGTACTGCCCTCTTGAAATCTTAACATTCAATTTCCTCCTCGGAGAAGACCCCATTGTGCTGCAAAGAGCACAAGACTTAGAAGAAAATATGAGAGTTGAAGTCAACTCTCAAGGTGCCACAGCAACCCTTGCCACACTCTTGTCTGGCACTTAGTGCCGGGTACACTACCAGAAACATTATGAACTAGAGTGTGGGCCATGTCTCTCGATCGCTAACTGGCACCTTGATACCCTCTAGAACAAACAGCATGCAACTGATTCCCTGGGACCCAGTGTCCCTGTGGGATGCGCTCCTTTGGCACCATCCCCTGAAGAATCCCAAACCCAAACTCTGGAGGTAAATTCTACTTTCACGCCGATGGTCTGGGAGGAAATCCTCAAGTCTCCCAGCAATAATCCAAAGAAAACTCCCACTCCCCAGCCCGAGATTACAAACAATGACTTGTTGACCCTGAAGTTCGATGGGTCCCGATCCAAACAGGGCTGTGGGGCCAGGGTAGAATTAATCAACCCGCGAGGGAAGTCTTTCCTCGCGTCCTACAGGTTGCAGTTCAACTGTACAAACAATGTTACAGAGTACAAGGCTTTGGTCCTTGGACTCTTATTTGCATTAAGGAAAGGTGTCACCCGCCTCCGGGCTTTGGGTGATTTAGAGTTGATCGTTAAACAAGTTCGGAGTCAATACACATGTCACGACAAAAGGTTGGCCGCGTATCGCCACCGGGCTTGGAGCCTTATCAAAGATTTTGATGCCTTTAGCATTGACCTCATTCCCCGTCAACAGAAACTGGCGCTAGAAGGAGGGCGACAGAACTGTGTCGGACGCCCTTGCCGTCTCTGCCAGCACGCTTGAGCCAATGGCTGGCTCGTGACTCCAGAAATTTTTAGTTGAGATGGTCCCCACCCCCTCCATCCCAGATAATGTCACCCATTTTTAGGTTTTTGAGGACGATCAACATATCCTGGCCTTCACGGCAAACATTGGCGTCTTTGAAGATCAGATAGTAGAGGAACGTGACCATGATGATACTGGGCAGGGTGATGAAGATGATGGGATCATGGATTTTTCCACTAACACCACCCCTAAGGGGATGGTTGCACTAGAATGAATCTTCGACTCGGACCTTCGGGCCTGTGAGAAGGTCTCATCCTCCCCTGAGGGAGGAAAGTTTGAAAAGGTTAACATCGACCAGCCCGGTGAAGAAAAGATTATTCATATTGGTACCTCCTGTTCCCCTGAGGAAAAGGAGAAGATTCTTGCGGTTCTCTGAGAATATATCGACGTAATCGCCTGGGGTTATGAAAACTTAAAGACATATGATACATCCATCATGACCCACACCATTCCCCTGAAACTTGACGCTAAGCCTTTCCGACAAAAACAAAGACCATTCAACCCCCTAATAGAACCTCTGATTCATCAAGAAGTAGAAAAACTACTGTCAGCTCGGATAATCTTCCCAATCCGGCATACTACATGGGTTGCTAACCTGGTCCCAGTTAGGAAGAAAAATGGCGAGATCCACCTCTGCATGGATTTCTGAAATTTGAACAAGGCCTCCAAGAAGGATAATCATCCTCTCCCCTCGTTGGAGGAGGTGTTGCAGATAGTAAATGGATCCCAGATGATGTCTTTCTTGGATGGATATTCAGGATACAACCAGGTTATGGTCAAGAATGAGGACAGAGAGAAAATAGCATTTACCACTAAGTGGGGAACATTTGCTTACAGAAGAATGCCCTTCGGTCTGATCAACGCAGGGGCTACATTTCAAAAGGCCATGGACATTGCGTTCGAAGGCCTTGTAAATCGGTGCATAATCATCTACATGGATGATTTGACTATCTTCTCCCAGGACAGGCGTGATCATCCCACCCACCTCGCTCAGATCTGCGAGAGATGTCACCGGTATGAAATATCCCTCAACCTCAAGAAGTGCATATTCGGGGTCACCAAGGGGAAGTTGCTCAGGCACATTATCTCTGAGAAGGGTATATCTATTGACCCTGATAGAGTTGAAGCATTGCTAAATTTACAAATGCCTGGCAGCAAGAAAGAGATGCGATCCTTCTTTGGAAAAATCAACTTCGTGAGACGATTCATTACAGGATTCATAGAAATAGTTAAACCACTCAAAGAGATGATGAAAAAGGATACCAAGATTGAGTGGAGTCCTGAAGCAAAGCAGGCATTTGCGCAAATCAAACAAACGATCACGGAAACACCTGTCCTGGCTAGTCCGAACTATTCCCTTCCGTTTTACATTTACTCATTTGCTTCGCCGCATTCCGCTGCGGCAGTGTTGACCCAAAAGGTTGAAGGGGAGGAACGACCAATAGATTTCATGAGTTCCCCCTTCAAGAATGCCAAAGTCTGGTATTCATCACTAGAAAAATAGGCCTTTGCTCTAGTTCGCGCCGTGAAGAAATTCCAGCATTACATTCTCCGGAGCAAAGTACACGCCATCATTCCGGACCAGGCCGTCAAATCTCTGTTAATGCAGAGTGAATTGGGCGAGAGATAGGGGAAATGGATGGCCATCCTCTAGGAATATGACTTAGAGATGTAGCCCATGAAAATAGTCCGAGGCCAGGGACTAAGTCGGGCGATGGCAGAAGAGACTCCCCACATAGAATGTCAGACTTACACGGTGGAGTCCATCACCCAGGACCCATGGTATACCGATTTGGTATACTTTTTTCTAAACAATAAATGCCCGGAGGGGTTACCTCCCCATAAACGCTATGCTCTATGGATGAAAAGCGCCCACTTCATGATAAAAAACTCTGCACTTTATCACAGAAACTACGAGGGAGTGTACCTTCGGTGCATTGATAGGGACCAAGCTGTAAGAATAATTGACGAATTCCATAGACAGTTTGGGACCGGGCATGGCTCCGCTGATGCCACTACCCATCAGATCCTCTGGGCTAGATATTATTGGCCCTATGTCTTCAAAGATGTCTACGCTCATGTCAGGAAATGTCATACTTGTCAAACTACAGTGCATCAAGAGCGTAACCCCGCTATACCTCTACAACCAGTCTACGAGGCTAGACCCTTTGCCCAGTGGGTATTTGACTTCATCGAGGAGATTAACCCCAACTCATCTGCCAACCATCGATACATTCTAACTGCTACTGATTACTGCACTCGGTGGTTTGAAGCTATACCTTGTAAAAACAACACGGCAAACGTAGTTGTCAAGTTCTTGGAAGAAAACATCGTCACACGGTTTGGAATGCCCTTTGCTTTAGTATGTGTTAATGGTCTAGAATTTTCCTCGGCACAGTTACTCGAATGGACCTACAATCAGAAGATCACACTGAAGTTCGTCAGCAACTATTATCCCCAGGGAAATGGCATTGCTGAATCAACCAACAAAAATCTACTTGAAGTGATCAAACATTTGTTGGAACAGAATCCTCGGGATTAGCATCAAAATTTGAAATTTTCCTTATGGGTGGATCACATTCGCATCAAGGCCACCCTGGGAACATCCCCGTTCCACCTGGTTTATGGTCAGAACCCTGTATTTTCGGTCAATTTACAGATCCCAGTCTTACAGTTTATGCAGGAATTTAACAATGGGGACAACATCATGGAGGTTCAGCTCTTGAATCTGGTGCGAATGGAAGAACAGAGAGACACAGCCCTCGAACATTTCGCGCATCATCAAGTAGTGGTAAAATGATGGTTTGACAAAAGAGCCCAATACAAGGCTTTTCAGATCTCAGATCTGGACCTGTTGTGGGACAAGGCCCGGGAGAAGAAGGGAAAGAATACCAAGTTCCAACGGCTCTGGCTCGGACCATATTTGATTTCAAAAATCTGTGGGGCAAATACTTACCGCCTTAGCACTTTGACTGGGGAACCTGTCGTATTCCCTGTTAATGGAAAGTTTCTCAAACACTATTTCGAATGAGGTAAGTTTGTCCAAAGTTGTATTATATGTAAAGCTTTCCATTTGTAAATATCTCTTTCAGGTGCCTCGTCGTGAGATACCCCGTCTTGTAAATAGTCTTGTCGACTCTCCTCCGGGGCAGTCCCTTTCTATTATTTTTGTTTTCACTTTTGGTTTTCTTGCGGCCCCGGTGTTTTGCTCTGTCTTGCAGGAATTAGAATGCTTCACATAACTTTGGCCTCCGATACAATGTCTACGGCATGATGAACTTTAGAATCTATCTTTAGCACGGTGGAATCAGCCCGGCCTCTGGGGTTCTTTTATGGGTCATGGCACATTTTGAAGAATTTCCATTGGGTGTTCTCTCTGGGAGTTTGGCAATCAGTGAACAAAATAATAATTCAAGGAACAAGTAATCGGACACACTGGGGGTAGATCGGTTGTACTGGTTGGTTGACCCACGTCTAAAAATCTAAAGAAATTCTCCCCGAGTCTGGATTTTTATCCTCTCTTCAAATATCTAAATACAGGTAGATAGGTGAAAGAAGTACCGCCATTAAAATTATCTAAGCATAATGGTGAAAGAAGTACCATCTTCTCCACCCGGAAACAAATAAAATAGCAAGAGAGGCGGTGTAAAGCTCCGGTCTCCGGGGGAAACAAGCAAATTGATGACTGGTTCAATATAATTAATGCCTCTTCTCTATTCCTCCCAAAGGTCATCGGCTTGATTTCCTTCCAAAGCACACACGACACCACTGATAAGAGACTATGGGCTGGCTCCTGCGTGGTTGGATTCTCTCGGATATGTTGCTCTTTGCCTGTCAGACATTTCGGGAGGCGGCTTGTTCCAGTTTTGCTAACCAGAGATTCTTTAGTTCTCAAATGCGCTAAGGCATTTGTCCTAGATAGTCACCATTTGTTATGCCCTACATCCCCGTCCCTACATTTTATGTGCAAAATTTTGGGTCCCCCTTTTTTTTGCTTTGGTTTTCTTTTTGCTCGCGATTTTGCCTTGTCTTTCTTTTTCTTTCTCTTTCTTCTCTTTCTCTCTCTGGGGTTTTCTTCCCCGATGTCTTATGTTGTTTGTTGGTTTTCTCCTCTGAGATTCTGGTCTCAGAGGTTGTCTTTGTTGGAAGCCTAATTCTAGACTCTGAGATTCTTCGCTATGACGTTCTTAAGAATGTCATCACAAGGAATCCCTGGGCCTGGAGTCCGGAGGTTTCGCTCGTCTAGGAATTGTCGGAGGAGGAGGATTGCTTTACCGTGGGTATAAATAGAGCTTTCCTATCATTTTCACATTTACCACGATTAAAACCTTCGAGCAATTAGAGCGAATCAAAGAGAGATTTCAAAGCAATTAGTGGGGCATTTGCAGAGAGTTAGTAATAATCAAAGCTTAACGTCTTCTATCGTTCTCAGGCAAGTGCAAGCGCTTTGTGGTGGTGATTCTGACTGTTTGATGACTTGGGTTGTTACGGAGTTCCCTCGGTAATCCTTCCTCCTCCTCCACCTTCTGCATCCTCAGGTTGGTGTTTCTGCCTTCCCTCCTCCCTGTTTTGCTCCTGCTTTCTGGTTTTTCTTCAGGTTTGCTTGGTTTTGTTTGTCTTTGTTTTGTTTTTCTTTTCTGTCTTGTCTGGTCTGTGGTCTTCTGGTTTTGTCACCCGTTGGTGGGTCAGCTTTGCAAGAGGGTTGTTCGCCCTCTACGCAGAGGTTGTTCTTGTAAATGGTGTATATAGTGTAGATAAGCTATATATTTGTTTTTTCTTTGTCTGATTTTCCCACGGACATCATTTTGCGTTGCACATTCATGTATATATGTACATAGTTGTATGTAACCCTTGTATATATCTCCTTGTTTTCATGTATATATCCCTTGGCTCCATGTATATCCTTCTGGGTGGCTTGACTTGCTGGTCGAGTCACCTTTGCTTCTGGTTTTTCACCTTCGAACTCGCTTCGAGGTAGAAAACCACCTGTTTGAAACTCGGCTCTCGGCCGGTTTCAAACAGGCAATTTTCTCTCTCCTCCATCAAGACTGTTAGGACCTCATTTATTTCCCATGCGCGCAATTACTTCCAGCCAAGTGTCTTTCCCTTTTCACGCATTCGGACAGTTGGCTCCTCCGTTATCACCATCACATTCATTTAATGCCAACGCACATGGCACCCACGTGGGCTAGACAGCTTGCTTTTTCATCCATCTTTGCTAACGGTCACTTCTTCGGGCTTCGGGCCTCTTACCACCATCCATCCCATGTCCTTGCTAAGTGTGATAAAATTTTCCAGACCCGGATGTATGATGAAGATCCTGAATTTTCAATGTGTTTTGCTTTTTGGTTACCTTTGCATAATACTAAATTTTTAGGAAGGCAAAATACCACGGTGGTAAGTCCTCCGAGTCCCAGAATAATTATTTTGACAAATGTATTTTGACGGTCATCTTGTCTCGCAGTTCCCCAGACTTCATATTCCAAACATGTCTGAAGCGTCCGTGTCATCTCCTCCAGGGAGCCCAAAACTGCCAACAGCAACAGAGACTAGGGGCACCGCAAAGTCAAAGATGGAAAGGGCCCTAGCAAAGCTGCCCCTCACCATGAAGTTTGTACAAGATAATGAGATTATGGGCTCAAAGATTGAGTCCAAGGTAAAACTAATGACCGACACCAGTGTCGGGACTTGGGTAGAAATGCAGGCCTTGGTGAAGGTCATGCACATCCAGCGACAGGCTGGAGATCCATTGGCGATCAACTTTGGGAACTCTGAAATCCTTCGGGCGGCCTGTTTCCCATGCTTCGTGTAATCTCTGGAGCTTATCATGACATTGGCAAGCCACTACAATTCTTCTGTCTAGGCCATCATGCTCACGCCCGCGGAACCCACAGGATACCCTACTCCACTGGTGTCTCTCGACCCAGTCACCTTCCAAGCAAGCCTGGGGATCCCACAATTTGCCAAGGCCTCGGTAGTCACATGGACTAACGCCTTGAAGCAGTTCACACAACTGGAGGATGCTGCCCGGGTATACATGAATACCCATTGGCTCAAGGTCCCAAAGAGGTACCCAAAAAGAATGAAGATAGAGATTCCCCACTCTGAATTCAAAGAGAGCATCCAGATGGGGATGATAGCATTGGCCTGGGTCTTTGGGCAACCCTCTGCTCAAGAATTTGCAAAATGGATGTATTATTTCCTCCTTTGCATCGCCACCAAAGAAGGATTCTTCGACTGGGCCACCATAATTTCCAATCACGTCGATTTCAGGTTCCGACAACTGAACCAAAAGAAGAAGTTCTATATGGCTTCTTACATTTTCTGGGCCCTGGCGCAACAAAGGCCCCACTCTCATGGCCTGCTCACTGATGGAGTACTCAGGATTGGCCCAGGAAAAAAGGCGCCGTGGGACCATTTCCCACAAATTCAATGGGAAGCTAGTTTCCCAAGTTTCTTCCGAGTAAACGACGTGTTTGTTTACTACCATCTGCTTACACCAACCCGGGATGCCGGATACCACCTGTCAGCTGAGGCAATGAAATTGGTTAGTAGTTATGGACACTACTATTTTTAATTCCAACAGCACTCATACATTAGGGTCGTCGGCTTCTCCGGGAAACCCTACTTGTTGCCCAGACATTGTGGGGACAAGATCGTGCTGCTTGAATATTGCCGGCAAATGATGGAGTTGCACACCTTCTTTTGCCTCAAGAAGGTCCCAAACATCTCGTTCCCAATCTCGTGTGAGAATTACACATGCAGTCTGGCCGCCGCAAAGGAGGCAGACAATGAGTTAAAAAGCTACAACTTACAAGAGTTCTATATGGCGTGGAAGAATTTTGATCCGCATGGCCGAATTGCAATGGCACTACCCTGGGCTTCAGAGCCCCATCGAATACATATGGAGGATTTTTGGGTAGATTGCCAAGATGATGTGGAGGTGCGGAGCAGGCACTATGTCAGGATGATAGCCAAAATGATGCAGAAGCTCTGGCTCCAGAAATTCCCAACCGACTTCTCAGACGCCGCCCCCACCGAAGATCCCCAGTACAAAGAAAAGGGGATCGACAAAAGAGCCCTTCCACTGGTAAATTGGGCAGCCCAGGAAGAGCCCACAATTGAAGACTTCACCCAGGAAGTAATAGAGCGAAGCCATGCCTACTTCAAGAAAGTGTGCCCCGGGAGTACTCGCTGGATAGCCCAGCCGACACCAAAGCCAACTCCACCATCAGTACCAAGATTAACCCCAGGGGCTGAGACTTCTTCGCAGGGTGCAGACAAAGGGAAGAAAATAGCTACAACTCCTTCCGTGCAAGAAGTCCCCATAGCGGAGAAAATAAAACAATCTGTGGCAGCTTCCCAGCAAATGAGGGAACAGTTAATTACGAAGCTGGCCACCCCACCACTGATGACTGGGCCACTTCATCCTCCTTCCTCCCCATCATTGGCAGCCTTAATGGTCAAGGAAACAGGGGTGGATCCACTGGAAGTAGTGGCAATAAAAGATGCGGGACCCCCTCTGGTAACCCGGAGGAAGAGGAAGCACATAAAATAGCCTAAGGCAGAACCAACGTCGGTGGTGTCCCTCCCCAGGGAAGTGGAGATTCTTTCTTCCAGTTCCCTGGAGCCGGAGAAAGAAACAGAGCTTGCGGAGGTCCCGGCCAGTCTCCCCCCAGAAGAAGAATTGGATGTGTTTGCGGCTGATGATTTCGGTAACTTACAGGGGGACGATATGCAAGTAGGGGCGGAAGTCCTAGAGATAGAACCAAAAATTGCAGAAAAAGAAGCTGCAGGGAAAGAACAACAAGAATGACAAAAGGAGCCAGAGCCGGAGATTATCTTTGGGGCTCAAGAGATGCAAGGTCCAGGAGTGGACCAACTAAAGCCAGGTGAAAAAATGGCATCCGCTGGGGGAACCGGACCTCTGGGAATAACCGTAAGCCTAGCCGCCATGTTCCCAAGGCCACTCCCCGGGGAAACCTTCGGGAAGGTTATCATAGCGGCCCAAACTCTGGATCTCAGCCTGATACCTGCCCTACTTCCAACAGAGGAAGAAGCCCTGGCAAAAGAAGAAGAAGAAGAAGAAGAGAAGCAGCTTGAAGAGGAAATCCCTGAAGAATCCTACCAAGGTCCAGACCCAACAATAGACACACAGGACAAGGCTGAGGAGATGGAGGTTGACAAAGAGAATGTTGCTGCAGAAGAAGTTGAGGCAGGGAAAGGGACGGATGAATTCCATACCATCAGGGAGCAATAGACACCGGAGACTGGGAGGGAATCAGGAGAACAAATTCTAGCAGGAAGGCCACCTCTCCCACCCCAGTGGCTGGTAGAGAGAAAAAAGAGAAAAGTTCAGTTCACATCGGTGATTCCTCCCTCCCTGGCCGAAATGATGGCCCTAGCTCAGGCCCCGCCAAAGGCGAAGAACGGCCAGACAGTTCATACTCTATGAACTAGGCCGGGCAGAGAAATGATTGTCATTGTGGCAACACCTCCCCCAGATGCCGATGAAGCAACCGTGGACCCCGCAGATTAATATGTTGCAGTGGTATCCCTGGGCAAAAATGGAAAGCAAGGCAAGATAGATTTGCTGAAGGAGGCAGCAAGGGCAGTCGAAGCCTGATATGAAAAAGAGGCCCAGAGGCTCAAGGCTAAGAAAGAAAAGAATGCAAACCTCATGGGGTTGCTTACTGAGCTGGCCAGACCCATCAATGCCGCCCCTCTAGAGACCTCTACAGCAGAAGAGATACCGCAGAGTGACATAGACTCCCTGCGAATAATGAAGAAGAAGGCCCAAGCAGTAGACGAATGGGTCGCCCTCCAGATAGGAAACACCCAGTGTTTCCTTGCATCCACTCTCCCGGACTTGTATATGGCCCAACAAGTTATCCATCAGGCGAAAGCACTCATTGAGCAGTGGGAGAGTGACGCTGAAAATTACCAGGTGTGGAAGGTAGAGCTCGAAGAGCTCCTCACCTTGGGAGAAGATATGATTTTTGAATCTGAAATTATAGCTGAGGAATCATTTGATTTTGTAAGAACTCAGCACGCCAGACTTGACCTCACATTGGAGGTAACCAAGCAACTGGTAGAGTCCTTGCAAGAGAAGGTAAACACCGTAAAATATCCTTCTAATTTATACAATTCTTATGTAGTAAAGGTTTTCGGGGCTGATCCCCTTAGTACAGATACTTACACCCCTGAAGATTTAGTTTTGGGGAGTTTTGATGAAATAATGCAATCCCTATATCAATCCCTAGAGGGGATAGACGGGGCCCAAATAGCAAAATTAACCGAAATGATACTTAAGGGCCATGACGCGGCGAGGCTGGCAGATGAATTTAAAGAAAATGTTCCGGACCTAGGGGAACAAGTTGAGGTCACCAAGCACAGAAGGGCCAGCCTAAAAAATATAGATGAAGATGCCATTTCCCGTCTCCTTCAGGCTTTCAACGATAATAAGCAACCTTGATCTTTCTCCGGAGTCTGGGGAAAAACTCACATTGAGTATTATTTATTCTTTTTGGGACACAAGTTCCCAGATCCTGGAGTCCCAGATCCAAAGTTTTGTATTCTTTAAAGTGATCTGTGTCCCGGTCCCCGAGGCCGACTGGTCACTTTCAGAGGCGGTTAATAAAGACTGTCAGAAGGTAGTTGGCCACATCAAGGGGCGTTGGCTCGGCAGTTGGTTTTCTGAAATAATGGTCTTCTCGAGGCGCCGCTCAAGAGTACATCTGGCACATTGGAGATAGGGCACCACATTTCCCATTTATGAGGCATGTATCCTCGATCTTCGAGGGACCTACTTTCTTCTTCCTCCTTTCTGGTTCTCTTCCCGAGACCGATTCTTCCGATATATATTCTTATCTTATTCTTCTGACATGACAGACCTATTCTGTCTCCAGGTCTTTTGTAGGGTGGCACAGGTAGTACCGGCCCCCAGATATTATATTTTATTGAGACATGATGTAAATAGGGTTAGGGTTAAGAGAGTTGTATAAATAGGCAGATCGGCCCATTTCCAAGGGTCGGCAAAATTGTTGATTTTGTTGTCCATAGCCATAGCAAAGTGATTTCTCTTTTTAAGTCGCAGAGCTCAATGCTCCATTATTCTGTCCTTGGTAGTTAGATGCTCCCCTGGAACCGCCATTGTATCACGCACCAGTGCTTTCTGGACTGAATATTAATGAAGAAGGAAGAATTCTGGGCAATGATGTTGTTAGCATTCCTGTTTCTGAGTTAATGGTATTTCATGTTTTAATGTTCTTTATGTCTTTTGTTCTGGTATGTTAAAGTAGATTAACGACCTCTTTATTCCCGCTACTGATAAAATACTAGCTGATGGTTATGTGTTTCTTTGGTATTTAGTGTAGTTTACCAGAGTATTGTTGATGTTTCAGACATTTTAGCATGACTATAGTTAGATGAAATACTTCTAACCCTGCAGGATCTTTTTCGCTTTGTTTGTTAAGTATAGAACGCTCGAGAAAACCTTACTTTGATCGAATCTCCGGAGAAGATGAGTTGAAGAAACCAGCTATCCCCCTCGAAAAACAGTCACCTCACCCAACCGAGCCCCACACCGTCGCGACCCGACACCCAGGTGCTTGAAGGCCCAGAGGATTCATTTCCCCCGGACAACCTTTGCAGGCGGAGTTGGCCGATTTCCCCGGAACCCGGTGACAACTTATGACTGTTGGCGGACCCGGTCAGCAAAACCCCATCAACAGAAAGATTGAAGCATTTGAAAGACACAGAAAGTGCTATTACATTTGCAATGATCTTAAGAAATTCAACAATGTTCTTCTGGTTTTAAAATGATTTCTAATCAATTATTAGAACTAACAAATATATGTCTTTAAGCTAATTGGTGAATGGAAGATATAGTAATTGGTGATAAGATATGTGCAGGTATAGGAAAATCGTATTAGCAAACGAAAGGTGAAGGCTGAAGATGTAGAACTAAATTAGTTACACACCATTGGAAACATATGAAATGTGTTTTAAAGTAAAGATACGAACAGAGGTGACTAATGGAATTCCCTTAGAAGGACTATGATAGTATAGTCTCTTGTAAATAAAGGAATGCCTTTATATTTCCTTTTACTTATTCTATTTGGTTTGGACTTTGGTCCCAAGAAAGACTCGAGGTTTTCTTCTCCATTCTTTCCTACCAGTGCTCATAGTGAACGGAGACTTTGTAATCCTCTTTATTCTATGACAAAATAATTATATTTTTAATTATGTATAATATTTGATGTAACTTATTTAGCACTATTATTAGATATTATATTTTATAATATGTAAATTATTAAGTTTACCTTTAATTTAATATAACAATTATATTTAATAATATTTTATATTTTATATTAGAAATTATTATGTTCTCTTAATAGTTTTTGCTCTATTTTTATCATTGGCCACCTTTAGATAGGATAGGTCATGTATTAATAATATTATACTTATATTTATTATTATCTATTTATTCTATATAAACTATTATTATTATATATAAATATAATATAATAAATAATATTTCTAATATTGTACAACTTAAATTATGTTATCTCTAGGGCCCTCCCTTTATCTCTCACTCAAGATAAACTCAATATTAAAAAATACAAAAAAATATAAAATTTAACGTAAATATTGTTAAATTCTTAAATGAATTAAAAATGTACTTGAACTAGAATTTTATTTCTCTCTCTCTCTCTCTCTCTCTCTCTCTCTCTCTCTCTCTCTCTCTCTCTCTCTCTCTCTCTCTCCNTTTTATTTCTCTCTCTCTCTCTCTCTCTCTCTCTCTCTCTCTCTCTCTCTCTCTCTCTCTCTCTCTCTCTCTCAAGATGACTCCAATCTAGTGATCTAGCTAGCATTATTCATACAAAAACATTGCACTATTTTAGTAGCATGCAAATATGCAAATTGTTGTGATTAGAAGTTCCACAGACACTTAATACTTCTTATAGGTCAAATCACCCAGCATTGATCACAGTCCATGTTTTCCATGCTATAAGATAATGTTAATAAGGACAAGGAAAATTTAAAATGTTGCTTCTTACAAAAAATTAATTCTCTCTTACATTATTAGTATTGTGGCATACTAATTGCACACCAAGGTGTGATTGCTAGTATCATTCAATTCTTTGTAAGTGTTGGTTTTGATGATCAAGTGTCTCAGGATGTACTCTCTCTTACGTAATATATTTGTAATGACCTTCACATTATTAAGTACACATAGTTTGTCATTGATATCCTCTAATGTCTGAGGGAGCTTTTTTTCCATAACTTGTTACGTCATTGGAACTTCAATTTGGTTTCGGAAGAACCTAAGGATTCATTAATAAGTTCCATTTCTCCTTTTGACCCCTTTTCAACTTTATTGATAAGATAATAAAATTTCTTCTCAATGACTGCATTTTCTATGTAACCCCACATTTTGTCAAGATGCCTTTTGGCTCTCTTCAGTCTTTGATGTCTCTTCAATATAACTACATTATTGATGAGCTTTTGTTTCCCCTCAATGATGTTATTTTTAACATCTTTAGTCATTTAACATGATATATTATGGTTCTCTTTGATAACTATCTCAATCATGACCCACCATACTGAGTTTTTGTCATTTCCTCGATCACTTGGAAGCTATTTGGTGAAGCCCATCATATTTTTAATGAGACAAGCCCTTTCAATGAGACACCCTTTTCCTTTGTTAGGTGCATGATGTTACATCAATGTTGACATATTGCAAAGAGAGATCTTCATGTGTCTCCTCATAATCTTGCTTTTCAATGTCACATTTCTCTTTGGTGAAACATCTTTTTCCTTTATTAAATGTTCAATGTTATGTCGATGTCAATATAATCGCTTGTATTTCAAGGAGAAATCTGCATACATCCCTTTAATGTCTTTTCTTTTTAGGGTAACATTTATTTTGATAAGAAAATTTTTGCATCACATTGATCATTAATGTCTCATTGATGAATCTTCCTTATGTCCAACCTAGGTTCTTTTCAATAAGACAAGGATGTCTCTTATCAAACATATTATTTCATTTTGAGATGACCTTTGTCATCATTGAGACAGTAAATAGGTTTCTTTGTACCTTCATGTCTCTTTGAAATGACTTAAAACTAATTGTGTGCATATCCTTCATCAAAGAAACATATACATTGATGAGATGGATTTTGTGCCTCATCAGTTATTGATGTTTTATCGATGTAGTTCTCTTCAATATAACTAGAGGAAGTCCAGACAAAAGGCCACTAATAGTAATGGTATTCTTCCTTGATGATAATATTTATATTTATTTTCATAGAGACATGGCAATGTATACTCAAAATACTAAAAATGGATCATTTTGAATTCAAATCTTCCCACCACACCCTATTTTGTTGTTGTCAGACAAAATTGTGAGACAATTATAAAATCATAAAGATAGTAGTGGGAAAGTTATAGGACCAATATAAACAGTAGTGGGAAAAATTTTATATTTTGGGAAGAAATGTGAGAAACATTGTCTTATTTTATGAGGTGTTAAAAAAATTGAGCCAAAGAATAGACCTATTTTATGATAGATACCTAATCTATTTTGGTGGATGCCTATCTCAAATGGATAAATTCCTAACCTAAATAGTTGGATGTTATTATCGATTGGACTGCTAAGGTTTTATGATCATTGAAAATTTAATAGCACTGCCTGGATTGTGTAACAGTATGTGTGTTTCAATTGCAACAATCTCTCTTTCATTTATATTGAGAAAGAGGCTAGGAGAGACATGTCCCATGAAGGGACATGTCTATTCGTTATAATTTAATTAATCTCATAATGTTTCATTAATCAATTATTAATTTAGAATAATATATTAATATTGAATATTAAATCTCATATGATCTATATGGACAGTAGTGAGACAATTATAAAATCATAAAGATAGTAGTGGGAAAATTATAAAACTAATATAAATAGTAGTGGGAAAAATTTTATATTTTGGGAAGAAATGTGAGAAACATTGTCTTATTTTATAAGGTGTTAACAAAATCGAGCCAAAGAATACACCTATTTTGTGAAAGATACCTAAGCTATTTTGGTGGATGCCTATCTCGAATGGATAAATTGCTAACCTAAATAGTTAGATTTTATTATCAATTGGATTGCTAAGGTTTTATGATCACTGCAAATATAATAGCACTGCCTGGATTTTGTAACGGTATGTGTGTTTCAAATGCAACAATCTATCTTTCATTTATATTGAGAAAGAGGCTAGGAGAGACATGTCCCTTCACGGGACATGTCTATTCATTATAATTTAATTAATCTCATAATGTTTCATTAATCAATTATTAATTTAGAATGATGGATTAATATTGAATATTAAATCTCATATGATTAATAATAATATAATATATTATTATTAATCAACTTATATTATATGTGTTCTAAATTATCATATGACTGAAGCTACAAACATTAACACTCCATGTTAGCAAGGGAGGATTATCAAACAGAATGTGTAGTGGTCTCTTGTGTCAATACTTATGACCCTCACCATAGCTACACAAATCATAAAAAATCCATCAAGATGTAAGTCAAACTAAATCCATTCATTTTGAAAGAGAGGGGATATCACCTCACTGTCATATCAGGAGATATGGTATATGCTAGAGTATCAGGTCACATGATATTTACCATAGCTCATAAATATTTGTGGTATGTGCAATGACATCACATCTCATGATGTCTATCATATGGATACTAAGTTTATGTAGAGACATGTCACTACGTGACATGTCTCATACAGTCCAATCATGATATAATACTAAGTTCAAAAGGATCCTAATATGATCCATATGGATACTAAGAAATCACATATCACATAACTCATGATATGAAGTATCACCGAACTCATGATACATAGTATCACATATCACATAAAATGCGATATGAAGTATCACCTAACTCATGATACAAAGTATCACATATCACATAAGTCGTGATATGAAGTATCACCTAATTCGTGGTACAGAGTATCATATATCACATAACTCATGATAGGAAGTATCACCTAACTCGTGATACAGAGTATCACATATCACATAAATTGTGATATGAAGTATCACCTATCTTGTGATATCTAGTTTTAAGAATCACCTAACACGTGATATGAGGAATCACCTAACACGTGATACCAAGTTTTACATATCACCTAACATGTGATATGAGGAATCACCTAATATGTGATACTAAGTTTTACATATCACCTAACACATGATATGAGGAATCACCTAACACATGATACCAAGTTTTACATATCACCTAATATGTGATATGAGGAATCACCTAACACGTGATACCAATTTTTACATATCACCAAACACATGATATGAGGAATCACCTAACACTCGATAGCCAATTTATATCAGCTAACTCATGATAGGAAGGATATAATATGCTTGAGAACATAACATTCTCCTTATATACCCCTATATGGTATGTGCACTAACATTACATCACATAATTTCTACCATAACAAATCATGGAACATCCATGAATCAAGATGATATTGAGTCAACATGATATCAACATTACCAGATCGTCACCTTATAATGTTAAATACAAGTCTTCATTAACCAAAAATTTGTCACCTTTTATAAATGTACACAAGATGGGTGGGCCCCTAAAGTCATGGAATTATACACATGGCATCCACCTTGACTCGTCTCAGAGGGTGGATCCACCATGGCTCATACTAGAGGGTGGAAACAAGGGCTTTCACCTTAGACTTCTCTCTCAAAGAGAAGAATGAAATAACATACAAAATAATAGATCATAGGTGTTGAAACTCCTTTTCATCTAAGGCTTCATTCTCTAATATACCACATTTATCTTGAAATTACATAACTTTCTCCCTAGTAGGAAACTTGGTGGGAATATCAGCCATCTATTTTGTAATGATAATGTACCTTAAATAGTATACTTATGTACTATATATCTTATATAGTTTTGCATCACTCTTGCTGAACCCCAAGTTATGTAGGAGTTTAGAATAAAGGCATTTTAGCTAGCAAACATGGGACTCAATCTCATGATCATAGTCCTCTGACTGCAAAAAAAAAAAACTATCTTAATTTTTTACTCCCTTTAAACCAATATGACCAAATTTATTGGAGATCGAAATGAATCAGATCCTCTAGATGCTCCCTTTAAATTTTAAGGTCTTGAAAAAAACTCTTGACCTCCTCATCCAAGGTTTCTTTTAAATGAACTATCAGACTCCCTCTGAATCTAAGATCAGCCTTCTGCCAGAAAATCGTGTCTTTTTTTAGTCTGCATCAAGTTATTTTCTTGAATGCCCTTTCATCCAACAAATTATCCATCTATCTAGGAATATAATGACCTAGATATCTGCATAAAACCTTCAAGCCAACACACATGGAACTCCATCCCATGCATCATATTCCTCTAGCTACGACAATTTCTTGATCACTAGAGAAACCATCTCGTCATGGTCTACTCTCTCTCAATCAATATGACAAAGATCCTTGGAAGTCAATTGAAGAAGATCCTCTAGTTGCTCCCTTTGTTATGGAAGCATACCCTGATCACATGGTCCCAATAATAGAAGATATCTTGCTCCAAGAGACTCTCATCATTTGGCATGATCCACATATGGCTGAAAGTGCTAGATCCAAGACCACCTTGGACCTATTGTTGTAAGATCAAGCTCTAGACTGTTCGGAGATTAAAAAAAAAATCCCCTTGCAGTCCACTCCATCTCTCTGGGAGAACCCTCTTGTCACTATTTTTCTTTATAATCCTAGATGCTACCATCACCTGCACAAATTCCTTGGCATCATTCACACTACTTAGATTATTACAATAAGTTACAATTCACTCCAATGACCAACAAGGAGTTTTCAAAGTCACGCTGCTTCATGACCTTGTTGATCCTCTGCAAAGAACTAAATATGAAACTCTAAACTCATGCCATGATTTTAACTCCCCATGAATGCAACCTCTCATCATTCTTATGCTTATCAATCTATCTTTTTAGCATTAGATGGTTGAGATGAACTACAATATTTCTGAGCAACTTTCTGCAAGAACAAAATAGTAAGCTCTCTTTCTCCAAAGACCTTGGTATAGTGAATCACAACCACCAAGAAAAAGACCTGAATCATTTTCCTATGCAAGTATGAATGGATCCAAGAAAGACTTTGAAATAATAATCTAATTAAATTAACATACGCTAGAGAGAAGGAAGAGTCATCCATGCCATCAGATATAACAATTATTGTTTGAATGTAATCTTTCTTTGCATGCCCAAATTAAATCATTTTCTCAAGCTTCTCATCTCGTCACAAATGGATTACATGAAGCCTCAATTTTAATGTCAGTGTGACCTGAAAGGAACCCACGATGAGGTGTTAAATAAAAATAAGAAAGTGTGGTTACAAATAGGTTTCCTTTTTTTTCACATCATGCAACACAAAATTTGTGTCAGGTAAATAACCTACACTTTTTAGAAACAAAGTAAATTCCTTCAAATTCGCATAAATATCTTTTGTATGTAGATGAGATCTATCTTTCACAAGTAATGTACTATAAACATATTCACCAACCAGGCTTATGAAGCATATAATGTAATGTATGATTCATTTCAAAGCTTTTATTATCTGTTATCTTGAACCAAGAATAATTAAGGTTCTACAACCATCCACAATATCTTGCTCTATTACTCAAGTATGGTCTTCTAGAACAAAGCATCACAGGTGCTCTACAAATATTTTTTTAGCTCTTACATCCACTCTATTCATAGATTCTCTATTGGATTTTCAATTAAGGGAACATCGTGAGGAGCTTTGACCTTCACCTCTCGCTATCTCCCCATAAATATTATATCGGATTGGAGACTTTCCATTTTTCTCTATCGCTAATATTCATCAATTTCTAGCCCCACGATAGTATCAAAGATGAGTCCTAAATTGGTCTCCTTCCATTAATCACATCAGAGGAGAAGTCTCTCTACAATTGAGGAAGCAATCTCTACGTTGGAATAAAAAAATCCAACTCATGCACAAAAGTTATCTTCCATGTGTAGGTAACCCATTACCAATTGAATCCATAAGGGCAAACTAAAATGTGGATAATAGCTCTCAAACACATATTTAATCCCATCTCATGCAGAGTAATGAATAATTCAGAACTCCCAAATTTTATAATGATGAACCCAATAATAATTAACCCTTCATGTTTTCTTATTGAAGATATACAATGGAACAACCAATACTAAGGCTCCCATGAAATATTAACATTGTGATATTTTCCTCATGGAATCTCACTGCTTTGTTGTTCCCAATATCTCCTTTGATTGAAATATGTCCCACAGCTCTACGTCCCACTTGGACTTGGACTAGACTTGTCATGATCCTAAATAATCTATTCTTTTCTATCCAAATTAATCCCTGATATCATCCTCTGACATTTCTTATAATAAAAATCATCTTTGGCATTACTGCAACACTATACAACAGCACCATCCTTATTCGTTCATGGCACCAACTTGCACACAACAATATCACTTGGTCGCACATTACATCAAAGACACACTGCAATATTACTCACAACGATACCTTGTGATTACATATCATTCACCATTTGGAGTACGGTGACATACAAAGAAAATGTACACATATCTAAACCTTGGCAACTTACTATCATCAAAGATCCTTTGACAATAAGAGATCAGGCAAACAAAGACAAGTACACTTGTGCGCACTACAATATTATGATATCTATTTTGATAATACTAATCATAACATCATTCTATCATTCTCCTTTGAATGTAATGATTGGCCTTGATAACTGCAGAGTTGATGAGATTGACTGTCGCAATGAATTCATATTTCCATTTATGCCTGGTCTCAGGAATTCAAGAGATTTTTCAATACTTTTATTAAATTTTAATACTTATATCCTTGATCTAGATACTTGATCCAACCATGGCTCTGATACCATGTTAAGGTTTTATGATCACTGCAAATGTATTAACACTGCCTGAATTGTGTAATGGTATGTGTGTTTCAAATGCAACAATCTCTCTTTCATTTATATTGAGAAAGAGGCTAGGAGAGACATGTCCCTTCATGTGACATATCTATTCATTATAATTTAATTAATCTCATAATGTTTCATCAATCAAATATTAATTTAGAATAATAAATTAATATTGAATATTAAATCTCATATGATTATTAATAATATAATATATATTATTATTAATCAACTTATATTATATGTATTCTAAATAATCATATGACCGAAGCTACAAACATTAACATGGACTAACTGTAAATAATATAGACTCAATCTATATTACGGAAACTCACACATAGATGCTCTATTTCAACAATGAATAAATTCAAGAAACCCCAAAACAGGGCAGAGAATAAATAAAAATAGAACTGGAGATATGAAATCTTCTTCTTACTTCTATTAATCTAGAAATAACTTCTACAATAACCAAAATTAACTTGTAGCAATTGGGACTGCATGCAAAATATCTTGAAGCAATCACTGCTTAACAAGATAATCAATTACAACAGTTGTTGCAAATAAACAAGTCTCTGATAAAATATAGCACTTAGAAAAACAAACTAATTTGTTGTTGCATACAAATGATCAACTTCTTACATGTCCATGGAAGAATAAACACATTCTTTGCTTTATAGAAAATTTGTTGTCCAAAGAAGAAAATAGAAGTCCAAAGAAGAAATAAGATTTCCCCAAAATCTGATTTGAACTTATCTCTCAAATTTCATAAGAAAAGAAATCTGATTTAACTTTATCTATTAAAGTCCACACAAAATCAGATTTGAACTTATCAGCATTAAAAAGAGGAGAATTAAAAGTTAAATAAAGAGGCTCAAGGCAATCAGATTTTATTCTAAAAAATCCAACGCTCCCCCACTTTCTTGAGCCGGAAAAACACAATCATGCTTGATCCAAGATGACTACGCCCAGATTTCTCTTTAGGCATTCAAAACTTGCAATGCCCATTGGCTTGGTGAAAATGTCTTCTAGCTGCTGCTCAGACCTGTAAAACTCCATTTTTATTTCACCATTCTCAACTAATTGTCTAATAAAATGATACCTGATTTCAATGTGCTTACTTCTTCCATGAAATATAGGATTTTTTGACAAAGTTATTGAGGAAATATTGTCACAAAATATTTTGGTTCCATCCTCTTGTTTTTCCTTCAAATTTGCCAAAATCATTCTCAGCCAAATAGCTTGACATGCTGTTGCATTTGCTGCTATATATTCAGCCTATGCTGTAGATTGAGAAACTATGGGTTGCTTCTTAGAATCCCATGATATTACACCTGAACCCATGTGAAAGACATATCCGAAAGTGCTCTTCCTATCATCCAAAATCCTTGCCCAATCATTGTCTGTGTAACCAATCAATCCAGAATCATTTGCTGCAATATACAAAATACCATATCCCTTGGTGCTATTCACATACCATAGGATTCTCTTTCCTACTTTCCATTGGGAGTCTTTTGGAGTTTCCATAAATCTGGAAATCAAACTTATTGCATGCATAATGGGTAAAAGCACAATAATTTGTCACCTTTTAGGCTAACTTATCAGCACAGCTAAATTTTAGTATTTCTAACTAAAAATTAATTTTGGTCAAACATATGGTCTATCTAGATTCATTATAGTTAAGTTACATAGGTGCTTTAACGTTTCAAATTGGAAATGTATATTAAATGCATGTTTTATACCAATTTGAGTCCAATTACTGTAGAAATAAAATTATTTTAGAAAAGTGGCATTGCAATAACTCTAAGTCTTTTTAATGATTTTTTTTTTAAAAACACAAAAATACCCTTTTGTAGAGATCAAAGTCAAGAATATCTCTTATATATTTTATATTGTTTTAATTAGACATAGTCTATTATAATTAAAAAATATTGCAAGTAGGTATTTTAACAGTCAAGGAGATGTTGATTCGGAGAAAGAAAAAAAAATAGTAAAACATATTAAATAAATTTTAAAAACATATGGTGCACTAGAAGAGAGAGTCCTCTTCAAGAATATATATTTCTTTTTTTGATTGGGATATATTTTTTATGAAAAATATGGTGGGAGATGAAAACTGTCGATCTTAGGTGAGTTGGAATTTGAATTGTTATAAAAGAGAAAATATAGGTCACAAACCAATTTTTATTTCTTCATGTAGTATCTATATATGTCATCTATATAACATATTTTGAAATTAGGGGAAAAAATGTTTATTTACATATAATTTTTTGGCGGGAACTAGACCCCTAATTTTCAGTATGTTTCTACAACTAAAAAATTGTCTTTAAAAATTAAAAAAACATATCAAAACTTATTCAAAAAAAATATTAAAAATATTAATAATAAACTTCATCCATTTTAAAACATTTTATTAGTTTACATCATCTTCAAATTCCAAACATAAATGTCACTTTTATACTATTGAAGTTGAACAGCCTTGATTTTGTTAGCCTTTTCCTTTATAAAAGGGTGATAGATTATTGTGCTTTTACCCTAATATCCGACCTAGTAGCTGTTAAGGACATCAACCTTCCAACCAATATTTTATACAAATTTGGATTCACATTGTTGTTGCAATCATTCTTTCTTAGCTTAAGACCTATCGTAATTGGTGTTAGGGAAGGCTTGCTACTTTGCATTATAAATCTCTCCAAGATCTAATTTGCATATATATCTTGAGAGATAAAAATGTCATCATGCATTTTTTTACCTCTATGCCTAGAAAATATCTCAGGAGACCTAAGTCTGACATTTCAAACTCTCTTTTCATGGCCTCTTTAAAATCAGAAATGAGGAAATCATTATCCCCAGTAAAGATTAAATCATCAACATACAAGACAACAATTAAAATATTACCATTAGCTGCATTGATATAAAGAGTGGGCTCACCATTGCTTTTGCAAAATCCATTTCTCATCAAATATGAGTCAATTCTGGTATACCATGCCTGTGGAGCTTGTTTAAGCCCATAAAGATCCTTCTTGAGCCTATACACTTTATCTTCATGACTCGAAACTTCATAAAAAAGTGGTTGCTCCACATAAACCTCTTCTTTCAATACTCCATTCAAGAAGGTAGATTTCACATCCATTTTATATACCTTCCATTTGTGTTGGGCTACAATTGCGATGACATCACACACGGTTTCCATTCTTGCAACTGGAACATAGGTTTCATCTTATTCTCTACCAAACTGCTATTTATACCCCTTGACCACCAATCAAGCCTTATGCCTATCTATTTTTCCTTCAACATTGCTCTTGGTCTTGTAAACTCATTTAACTCCAATAACTTTCTTGTTAGGAGGTAAATTAGTTAGCTCCCAAGTTTCATTTCTTTTTATTGCATCTATTTCCTCACCCATGGCCTTACACCATTTTTTCTTCCTTTTCAACATCCTCAAAATAAATTCGATCACTATGAGAAAACAATGCAAAATTAATGTTTTCATTAAATTCATTTTCATACATTTCATCTTGGTAAATCTCCCTTAGACTCTTGGTCTTTCTTGGCACTAGGGAGGTGAGATTGGGATCACAACTCTCAGTATTGCTCCTGCTGGTCTTTGCTAGGGAAATTTATAGCCTTCTAGAGTCTTCTAAATCTACTGTTATATCATCTTGTTGATCATTAATGTCATCATGTTCAGCAATAATAGGCACTTTACTTGAATTTCTTGAAGACGTGTCCACCGGCCATCCCATGGCTCATTCTCAATGAACTCCATGTCTCTTCAAATGATGATCTTTTTGGTGACTGGGTTATACAATCTATATGTCTTTTGAATGAAGACTCTATCCCACAAAGATACATTTCACACCCTTGTCATCCAACTTTTTTCTTTGCTCCTTTGACATGTGTGCATATGCTACACACCCAAACACTCTCAAGTGATCAACTGTCCATCTATGCTTTGCCCATGCTTCCAATGGAATCTTGTCATGGACTGCCTTTGTAGGAATTCTATTTATCAAATAGATAGTTATTTCTATAGCTTCTCCCCAATATTCAATTGGAAGTCCTTTTTATTTCATCATAATTCTTGCCATCTCGACGATGATCCTATTCTTTCTTTTAGCCACTCCATTTTGCTACGAAGCATAATTGGATGTTAGTTCCTTCTTTATGACATTATGCTTATAAAATTTCTTAAAAATATTGGAGGTATATTCCCCCCCTCTATCTGACCTTAGGAGTTTAACATAATGTCCACTTTCTTTTTCAGCCTGGGCTTTAAATTCTAAAAAATTATCAAAAGCTTTAGATTTATTTTGCATAAAATACACCCATGTTCTATGGGTGAAATCATATGTGAAGGTCATAAGATAAGTACTCCCCCCAATGGAAGTGATTTGTATAGGGCCAACAAAATCAGTATGCACCAACTCTAATGATACTCTTGCCCTTCTAAAGTTACCAGAATTAAAGGGCAGCCTATGTTGCTTACCCAAAATGCAAGCCTCACACTTGCTACTGAACTCTTTTATACATGGAAAATCATTTACCATTCTTTTCTTGGAAAATAAACTTAAACCATCATAACCAAGATGTCCATACCTTAAATTCCATATCTTGGAGGGGTCTTCAGTCACGCTCTTGAAGGTTGATTGTTGTTGTACTATTGTACATGCTTTCTTGGGAGATGCAGCTTCTGAAATTGAAGAGAAACACATCTCTACCTTCAATAGAAACATTTAGTTATTTGTCATTTGGATTGGTGCACAACAATTTTCTTACTCCCATCCTTCTTATAAATGATGCATTGGTCATTCTCAATCAGCACTTTATATCCATTTTGAGTGAGCTGTCTAACAATCATCAAATTGTTCTTTATGCGCGGGGCAAAATAAATATTCTAAATTTATTGTTTCTCACCTTGCTTTGTGCAGATCAAAATAGATCCTTTTCCCACAAGTAGAAAAATTCCATTGTTCCCCATTCTAATTTTAGTCTTTATAGATTTATCAATGAAATATAAAATACTTTCATTACCACTCATGTGGTTGTTGTTACTGCTACCCAAATACCAGACTTCAAGGCTGCCTTCTTCACCAATATTACACATGATGAAGGTTGTGGGATTATTTCCATCACATACTTTAACATCAGCCACATTAGAACTTTGCTTTGACTAATCACTTTGCTTCTTCCAGCATTCACTTGCATAATGCCCAATTTTATGGTAATAATAGCACTCAATATTTCTCTTGTTCGAGCTATTGTTCTTCTTGCCTCCTCTAGAATTATTCTAAGAGCTGCTAGCTCCCTCATTTATGGCTGCTCAATCTGAGCTTTCTCCTCCAACATTTTTCTGTCTAGAGTTGCCATGACCTCTGCCTTTTGAGCCTCTTCCAGAGTTGTTTCTTCCTCTTCCCTTGCCTCTTGCATTGGATTGAGCTCTGAAAGATTTCTCTTGAGAAGAATTTGTTGATCTATTTATGTGATGCTCATGGGTTTGGAAATAACCCATTAACCCATCAATAGTAAATGTTGAGAGATCCTCTACCTCTTCAATGGCAATAAAAAGAGTATCAAATTTTGAGGGAAGACTTCTCAAAATTTTGTCTACTATTTTCTACTCCTCCATGGTTTCTCCATTGGTTCACATCTGGTTTATCAAACCAGAGGGTCTTGAGCTAAAATTTTAAATGGATTCATTGTCCTTCATAAGAAAAGTCTCAAATTCTCTTCAAAGCATTTGAAGCTTCACCACACAAACTTTTTCAGTCCCTTTAAAACTTGTATGAAGAATATACCAAGCTTCTTTGGAATAATTAGTTGCTGCTATTCTGGGGAAGATTGCCTCTGTCAAGGCAATTTCAATCAAACTCAAAGCTTTTGCATCTTTCCTCCTTGACTCCTTCAATTGAGTCTTTTGATTGTTTGTGAGGGAAGAAAATAGAGCTAGGTCAGTCACATCCACAAATCCATTGACCACAAGCTCCCACAAATCATTTGCAACCATTACATGCTCTTCATCTTGTTTGCCCAAACATCATAATTTTGTGCATTAAAGAACAGTGGTTGCTTCCATCTCTTTCCTACCTCTCCAGCCATGTCTCATGTGCAAGATAAACAATTACCCAGAAAAAAAGTGCCCAAACTCACAAGGATTAAGGGCCAATCAGCTCTGATACCATGTAAAGTATATAGACTCAATCTATATCTTGGAAACTCACACTGAGATGCTCTGTTTCAGCAATGAATAAATTCAAGAAACCCCAAAATATGACAAAGCATAAACACAAACATAATTGGAGATATGAAAGCTTCTTCTTGCTTCTCTTAATCTGGAAATAACTTCTACAATAACCAAAATAAACTTGCAGCAATTGGGACTGCATAAAAAATATCTTGAAGCAATCACTACTTAACAAGATAATCAATTACAACTGTTGTTGCAAATAAACAAGTCTCTAATAAAAAATAGCAATTACAAAAAAAAAAACTAATTTTCTGCTACATACAAATGATCAAGTTCTTACATTTCTATGAAAGAATAAAGACATTCTTTGCTTTATAGAAAAATTGTTTCCCAAAGAAGAAATTAGAAGTCCAAAGAAGAAATCAAATTTTCACAAAATCTGATTTGAACTTATCTCTCAACGTTCATAAGAAAAGAAAATTGTTTTAACTTTATCTATTAAAGTCCACACAAAATCAGATTTGAACTTAGCAACATTAAATAGATGAGAATTAAAAGTCAAATAAAGAGGCTCAAGGAAATCAAATTTTATTTTGAAAATCTAACACCAACACCTATGTTGGATGGATAGAAGTACCATAATATACATGTGAATATAGACACTAACTTAAAGGGAAAATATAATGCATTTTTAGGAAGAAAACCTAACTTGGGATATTATATTACTTTTATTAATTTTACAAACTTGGATACGATCAATTGTAAGGGCTTTCCTTATACAAAAAATAAACCACTTATAGAGTTTCTATAATCACTATATCTCTTTACACAATAAAATGAAAATGACCTCACAATCTTGGATTACACAATTACACTCCACATTGAATACACCTTGTTTCCTCATTCTCCTTTTAGTGCACACTGTTCGATGTCATTCTACTTTAGCTCCTTTAATTTTCTTTATCTTCATCATTTGCATCCAATTATCTTGAGATTTCTCATTTATGTCATTCTTGATCTTTCTAAATAATCTATGTTGCCTTTAGGACAATGTAAACCCCAAAAACCACATGAAACATGTTGTACTATCCTAATAAGTTAGCACCCATTATTGGATGCTCATTTTAGCCCCATTTTTAACTTCAATATTTAATGTCCATTATGCTTGATCCTATCTACATATTTACACTTAATCCCACATCAACCTCATCATCTTGACACCTGGTTCCAATTTCAAGACATTCTCCTAGGAACATAACATTTGAAATATTATGTACAACTCTCACTTAAACTGGTTCAAATTTCAACCCAAGGTCTGTGTCAATGTTTTGATGGGAGGTTAGGTCTCATGGTTGGACTAGCTTAATTTTGAATACCAAAATGTTTGAGAGGTATATACACACCCTATATCTCTTCGTTTTCGTAACCAAGAGTAACCATGATCAATTACAAGCAATCAAGCACTCAAGAAAACAAGGTGAATTCAAGATTTGAAGGCAAGCATCCATGATTTATTCTCTCTCCAATAATCCAAGGTATTTTGAAGCAAATCCTCTATATTATATCAATATTATCTCCCATGATGGCCAAGTAGAAGATTTCTCAATAAAGTGATAAGATCCTTTCTTCCTATTAACATACATTCTTCTTTCATAGAAACTGATTGTCAAGCATAGAAATATTGAAGATCTAGAAGTAGTGTGCATAGATCCATTCATTTGTGTGGGAATCCTTGATTCCTTTCTACATTCCAAGGTCAACAACTTTAATTCATAAAAATTCAAGAATCTTCACAAATATGAACAACTTCTACATTCATTCATGGAGGTATAATCAAGGTGAATCAAACATTTATCTTTTAATATTCATTATTTTATGTAATTTCAATTCATTTTAAATTTTGATTCCCAAACAAGGGTTTGACTAAGGCAAACCCTATCCAACATTTTCCCCAGTTTTCCTGTGTGCAAAAATATGTGGCACAGTTGTCAAAACTTTTTCAGACAAATCAAGATTTGACTGAGCAACCTTAACATTTTCAGCCAAAAGGCTAGGAACATAGTGAAAATTGTTCTGTTCTTGGGAGCATAAAGTTTCAAATGTTTTGTTCCCTACAGTTTTAGCTCAAATTTATACCATGGGTCAATTTCACTATCTGGACCATATTTCAATTCATTTTTGGTTTCTGGTAGTTATTTAATAGTATGTAATTTCTTGATTTATCTATATTTTTCCATTTAGCCATTTTTCACAGATTACATATTTAGTGAATGATAATTGTCCCATTCAGTGCTCAGGACCTACTTGATCCTATTGGGACATCTTCCTTTCAAATGTGCAAGTTTGAAAATGAGGAGTAATCTACCCCTTTGCATTGCTTCCCTTTTCACCATTTACATTTTTGGTGAACCCGACACACAACATTTCTATTATGATTTTGGTTCCCTTTGTGCATTGGATCCTCATGTTTAATTTGACAGTTTGATACGCTCTTCATTAGTTTCATATGCAATTGTGCTTATTTCATTTCATTTCATTTTGCATAAAACTAATCAGTGTTTACATATCTCTTTCAAATTTAGTATTTTATTTTTTAAGTATATATCTCCCTTTCATTTCTTGTGCATGAGCATAATAACATTGATTCCTACCAATAGCATTCAGGTTAGGAGTAGACTGATGGGTTCCTTTGATCCTGAGTATAATACCCTTATTTTTTATTGTGATATGTTTCCATATGCTTCTTGTCATTTTCTCATGATATGTTGTTTAATTAATTGAATTAAATTAATCAATATATAGTTTGTATTATATGATAATAAATTGGTAATCTTAATAAAAATTTATTGAAAATTAAATATTGATTAAAATAAAACATGGCATTAAATAGTTATGATTAAAATTTAATGATTATAATTATGTGATTAAGTTATATATATATATATATAATCCTTGTGTGTATAAAGTTAAAATCTTTATAATATTAATAAATGATTAATTAATTTGTAAATGTAAGCTTGGGAATTAACGGTTACCTGTAACTGTTTGTTGGTTTCGAAGGTATTGTAGAATCCTCATTGGAATGTTTTAGGGAGGGCTTTAGTTTTATTATTGGGAGGGGGATTTGCTGGATTCGGGGAGTTCTTGGAGGAATCTTGGGAGCTGATGCGGTGCTCATTTATCTCTTCTCTCTGGTGGTTTTCTTTACTTCACCGACTTGAGGTATCATTTTGTCCTCTCTCTATTGGCATACTTCTATTTCGATCTTTCATTCATCTTGTCATTCGTCCTTCTAATCTGTGCACGTCATATCTTTCATTGTAAGTCTGGGGAAAGTTGAGAGCGGGTGTTATTACCCCGTTGTTATATCTGTCACCTGCAAATAGGTTGTCCTTCGAGTCTCTCTCTCTGATGTAGTTTCATCACTGTTGCATTTGAAACCATACCTTTTAATACTTTAGGGCCGTGAGTTGAAAGTGAAAACTGTTTTCTTGATGCTTACTGGCTCTCATTTAATTCATTCTTATTCTCTTTGTCTATATTCCTCAATGAATGGCGTCAATTATTCCTGATTTCAAACAACTATTTGCTAATGACAGTAGGAACGTTCATTATTCTGAAATAAACATTCTTGAAATTGTTCATTAATAGAAGGTATGCGATGTGAGAGAATGGGCTAACACTAGTCTGTGAAGGACTGAATTTTAACCTCTCTTTTCACTGTTATGGTTTAATGCTTCCTCTATTATTTTTGGTGTCGTAATGTTTGATGTTTAGGCCGTTTATGCTAATTAGTTCATGGCCATCATTTTGGAAAACATTAGACTTGTTATTTTGGATTAAGAACGTTTGAAAAAAGAGATAGTAGTTTGCATTATATTTAGTTAGTAAGGATGTAACTGATTTAGAAGTAAAAATTTATTAACTTGTCTCTAGAAGTCCCACCTTATTTTTACCTTTTAAGAGTAAAAACTTTCTTTTAAACAAAAGATTATATACTTGTCATTATTAGCTCAAATTTTCTGGAATTCGATTTGTTCTAAGCTTGTTTAGGATATATTTCAACAAAGAAATAATTTAGATTTTAGTTTTTAGATATGTAATTGTTTTCTTATTTATAATAATTAATAAAAACTATAGATTTAAGCATTGTTTTATTTTATGATTTTATTTTATGAATTTTTTTATTTATCATTTTTTGGTTTATATCAAATTAGAAATTACTAAGTAAGAATGTTTTCTTCTATTTTTTAGGAATTAATTTTTAATGGTTAGAAATCAATTTTAATTGTTATGAATTAGTTTCCTTTTAAATTAGTCATTGGTTATAATTTAAAGATTAGATATAAATCACATTTTGTTTTAAATTACATGTTATTCAGTTAGAAATTGTTTTCAAATGAAGTTAGAGGAAGTATTTAAATGAAATTATATTTATGATTATTAATTAACATTTTGTCTATTTTTCTACCTAAGTAACTTAGATTAAGGTTTTCAATTTTATTACTTCAGTAATTTAGATTAAGTATGTTAGGGAAATTTTCTTATGTTTAAAATCATCTCCCTGCTCTTTTTGCCATATGTTTATCAAGGGAGTTCACAGCCAAGATAGGGGGCTACCTTTCTTCTGACTTGTCTCATATGCTTTTCCATACTTGGTATGGAACCAAGGTTACTATCAAGTCTGAATCATTGGTTGTACAGCATATGGAACCTTATGTGTTTAATGTACCCAATGCAAATTGTCTTGCACTTGATAGTAATGATTTTCCAATCATCATGGAGACAAATTCTAAGATAGAAAACATCCCAGATATCTATCTAGATGAATTGGGATCAGAAAGAGCTTCAAATGCCCAAGCCAATGTTATTTGGGATGCTGGTTCGGGAAACTATTTGATACAAGAGGATGGATTCATAGAGAAAAATATTTTCAAGACAAACATCGAGGAATTAGGAGAATAGAGCAATAAAGTTTGGGAACTATTCTTTGATGGTGCTAGAAGTAGACATGGCACTGGTGGTGGTGCAATTCTTGTGTCTCCAATACTATACAACTTTTAGATTCATTTTTTCTTGCACAAGCAATACTGCTGAATATGAGAGTCTAGTGAATGGATTGGAGTGGGCTAGAAAGAGAAGGATTAAAGCCCTAAAGGCATATGGTGATAGTGAGCTAGTGGTCAGACAAGTAAGAGGGATAAGTGCTACCAAGAATGATACAATGAAAGCTTACAAGCATCAAGTTTTGGATGCTATAGAAGATTTATATGCTTTCAACAACATTTCTATCCTTAGAAAACTAAATCAGAATAAAGATAGATTAGCTGATGTTGGATCCCAATTTGATATCCCTAACAACATCTCAGTAAGGAAGGATCAACAGTATGTTAAGATTATTGCCAGGCCTTCCATCCCTAATAATAATGTTAATTGGTAAGTGTTTGATAATGATGAGCACATTCTACAATTCTTGTTTGAAGAAGATGTCTTTTCAGAGTATAATCAAGATAAACTGATGTAGAACTATGGTGACCAAGTGGTATAACTTAAATCAAATAAGATTCCTAAAGGCCTTATCACCCTAGAATATATCTTCAACAAAGATGACCAAGAAAAAAGGAATAATACTAGCTTGATGGTTCAACAATAACACTATGTTGATTTAGAAGTTGGAGCCGGGTAAAAGCCTAAAGTTTGGAAAGGTGAACAATGATTCAAAGAAGCAAGATTACACTCAATTATTTCAGAAGTTAAATGATGTCTTTTCCTGGAAATAGGAAGACCTCAAAGGATTTAATCCAACACTTTCTCAACATACCATTGAGCTAGAACCAAATGCTAAGACAGTCAGACAAAATAAAAGGCATGTCAACCCCAAACTAGATCCACTTATGCACAAAGAGGTTCTTAAGTTGATAGAGAGTGGCATCATTTACCCCATAAAGCACACTATTTGGGTATCCAACCTTGTTCCTGTTAGGAAAAATAATGGGGAACTGAGGCCATGCGTTGACTTTAGGGACCTTAATAGGGCATCCCTAAAAGATCATCATTCATTGCCATCTATGGAGCGGATTCTACAATGTGTCTTTGGATCAGAACGCTTCTCATTATTGGATGGCTACTTAGGATATAATCAGATCCTAGTTAATAAAGAGGATCAATATAAGAGTGCATTCACAACCAAGTGGGGAACCATGGCCTATCGAAAGATGCCCTTTGGTTTGTCAAATACAGGTGCTAATTTTCAAAAGGCTATGGATATGGCCTTTAAAAGCCTCATGTACAAATTTGTACTGGTCTACTTAAACGATATCACTATCTATTCTAAACATGCAGAAGACCACATCAAAAATCTGACAAAAAAATTTGAAAGGTGTAGGGAGTTTGGGATCTCCCTCAATCCCAAGAAATGTGTGTTTGCAGTCCATGAAGGGAAAATGTTGGGATATATTGTGTCCAAACAAGGTATTATAGTGAACCTGGAGAGGATTGCAGATATTATAGAGCTATCCCTACCACCACACAAGAAGACTCTTCAATCCTTCATAGGAAGGATTAACTTTGTCAGGCGTTTCTTGCCTAATATTGCAGATCTTTTGAAGCCTTTGACAGCTATGTTGAAGAAGAATACAGTTTCATACTGGAGCAAAGAAGAAAACATTAGTTTTCATGCCATTAAAGAGGATCTGACAGAGGCTCCTGCCTTGCTAAGTCCTAATTTCAGTAAAGACTTCATTCTATATGCTTATGGAGGCTCTGATGCCATATCTGCAATGTTCACTAAACAAAACCCTAAAGGATTGGAGCAACCTATTGCTTTCTTTAGAAAAGGTTTAGAAGAGTATGAGCAGAGGTACTCATTTGTATAGAAACATGTTCTTATTGTGGTAAAGGGCCTTAAGAAATTCATACATTTACTAACCCACAGCAAGGTACAATTGAGAGTAACTCATCCAAGTGTCAAGGAGTTTCTACTTTCTAAGAACCTAAATCAGAAAAGAACTGGTTGGATCACTAGAGTTATGGAATATGACATTGGTATCCAAGTTACCAAGATAGTCAGAGAAAGGGGCCTTTATGAAAAATTGACTGAAGATGAGATTCCAAAAGAGAAAGAACAATTGAATGCATCCTTAGTTGTGCATTCAATAGAAGAACACGCCAAGGCAACAGGTTGGTTGCCTAACATGGTTCATTTTTTAAAGATAGGAGAGTGCCCTGCAAATTTGGATTTAGCAAAAAGAAGGTATTACAGGTTGCAATCTATCCCCTTTGTTCTAATTAATGAGATCATTTTTAGAAAAGATCATAATGGTGTTCTTTTAAGATGCATTGATTCAGAACAAGTAGCAGGTGTCCTAAATGAATTTCATGATAGACCTTCTGGAGGTCATTTCTCCCCTAGGACTATAGCTTTCAAGATCGTGAGAGTTGGATACTATTGGCCATCTATCTTCAAATAAAGTCATGGTCATGTGAGAATATGCATGAAGTGTACCATTTTTGTAGGTAAGAAAAGCCTTATAGATCTGCCCCTCCAACTAATTACAATAGAACAACCCTTTGTAATGTGGGGCATTGACTTCATAGGCCTAATTAACCCCCATCTAGTTTAGGCCATAAGTGGATAATCACTGCTACTGATTATTTCACTCGCTAGATTGAGGCTATTGCACTAAAGGAAACAAATGAGAGTGTTGTCATAAGATTTTATAATGACATAATTCACAGGTTTGGGACCATGAACTCTATTATATCAGATAATGCACTTTCCTTCATAGGCCTAAAAGTCACTGAATGGGTAGTTAGGAATGGTATTTTCTTAAATACTAGTTCCAACTATTACCTCCAAGGTAGTGGTTTGGCAAAGTCTACTAACAAGAATATGATCAAGATATTTAAGAAGAGTCTGCAAGAAAATCAGAGAGATTGGCACTCCAAATTGAAGTTTTCCTTATGGCTAGAAAGGATCACTCCCAAGAAGATCATTGGAAACTCTCCCTATATGCTATTCTATGAAAAGGAGGCTAAATTGTCCATCTCCACTAAATTACTAGCTCTAGACCTTGCTACCCAACTTGTCCTCTTTGAAGAAGTAGACCCTTTGCTGGTAAGATATGCTCTGCTCATGGAGTTGGAAGAGAATATATGCAAATCCATGCAGAATATGGAGTTCCAATAGATGCAAACCAAGAAGAGATTTGATAGGAGAGCTAGATCAAGGAATTTCAATGTGGGGGATATAGTCCTCAAATGGGATGAATTCAAATCTAGGCCTGGCAGGCATACCAAATTTGACTCATTTTGGGAGGTCCATTTGTGATCATTGAGTGCAAGGAGCATAATTATTTTTAGCTAACAACTCTTGAAGGAGAACTCTTGCCAATTTTTGTCAATGTCTTTCACCTAAATCCTAATTTCAAGGTTTTTCCTTCCATGTAAATAATTTTATGTTGCTTTATTTTCTTCTTTTTAGGTTAGTTTTTCTTTCTTTCCTCAAAGTGCTCTGCATAGTCAGTTTTTGTTTATGTTTGTACAATCCTTTTCCATGTTTTGGTTCATTGTCCCTCCTCCTAGTTTCAATCCTCATTCCTTCCTTGAATTTTTTGTGTTCTCAAATTCATACTCCTATTCCCAATGTAATATCATAAGGCCACTAGTTATATATGTCTAGCAGGCTCACATTTAGCACAAATCGCCAAAAAAGTTACCCAAATTTCCTATTCTGTGCAATTTGGCTACGAGTGGAGAAAATGAAGCTCCCATAAGGGTAGAGCCTAGCATGTATGTTTGGGGACCTATTCGCGGCCTTTACCTTGTTCTCTACATATTTCTAGGTCTCTGGTTTTCCCCCCTTGTTTGAATGTCTTGAAAGACCTAAATGCAAAAAGCCCTATGAAAAATTTCTTAAACCCTAACTCCTTGGTGGCTATTATATTTCTTCATTAATTTTCTGCCACTTAAGTCACAGTTCTTCATGTGTTTTTAAGTTTCCTTCAAGCAGCCACCTATTATGTTTAGTCGCATAGTCGCATTGTATTTCTTAAGAGGTCATTTTACTCTGTGAGTGAGCGAGTGAATGAATTATCATCTGGTCACGCAGTCATGATGAACTTGTGGAATGTTGACTTGACTATACGAGTGAGCAATGCAGTTATCAAAAATTATTATCGCTCACTTGCTGAGCTAATTAACTTAACATATTTTTTTGTGCGAGTATGCGACACGGTCTATATTTTAGGTTATGTGTTTTCATTTCTCACTCGCGCAGGTTGAAGATCAAGACAATAAGGTGTTGCGAGTGTGCAATTGAAAACCAAGGATAATCCAGTTGTTGTCTTTCAGTCACCGGTAATCAAGGTATATTCTTTCTGGGATAGAGAGTGTGTGACAAGTTTCCACATGTTCATGGCGGGCCAAGCTAAATTTGAAAGGATTAAAGTATAGACCGATCAAGTTCAGTTTGATCAGATGGACAACATTTTGCCTTAAACCAAAAGTGCTCAACATCTACTTTTTGAGGCAACGCATCGTGGTAACATATGGATTTGAGGATGTCATGGGTCCCAGATTTAAAGGGCAGTAAAGTCATAGTAAGTTAAGAAAATTCAACGGCAGGCATAAAGCCTCACTGCCGAAGAAGAATATTTTTACTCTTCAAGGCAACGCACCTGCTTGCCATGTGTCCTGGTCAAAATTGAAGTCAGTGCCAAAGGTAAAGTTAAAGGTCTAGTAAGTTTGTAAGGATCTGATGGTTATCTCTTATCAAAGGGGACTAAAAGGGACTTACGAGTGTGTGACAGGGTACCATGTGTCTGAATCAGATCTAAGTTTGAAGATAGAATAAAGATAAAGATAAATATCTATGGCTACATTTTAAACAAGAAAACCAAGTCTTTTTCTGAGCCGTTGATGATGGTTTTAGCACCACCTATGACCTTTTTTATTCAAATTCAAATATCCAAAATCGGATCTCACGGTTTCATGACGGTGCCAATGTTTTTCAAGTTGCAAACAAGTGGATAGATTGGGCTGACTTCTCTGCTCAAATTTATGGTGATGGGAGTAATTTTCAAGGATAATCTAATTTACTGAGATATTTCCCAATTGCATTAATGTGAATACAATACTATTTAAGGGTTTCTACATTGTTTATGTAATATCTATTGTAACCCTAATTCTTTCCTAATATGATCAATGGATTAACTCCCAAGCCTGTGTGCTAGGGGAGGTTGTATATAAGTAGTTTTAGAAGATTTTTTAGATAGGTTTTTCAGCTAATGCAAGACTTTATGTATCATTTTCTCTACCCTCAGGTTTTCATCTTGTTGTACTTTCTCATTGAATTCCATATTTTGCAAAGGTTTTCTGTGACATTTTCTCTATCCTCAAGCTTTTTCTTGTTTGTATTTCTTTTACTGAAGCATAACATAGTGGTTAATGTCAAATAAATCTTATATTTCTTGAGCCTTATTTCTTCTTGCATCTTTTTGCATTGATGTGGGTGATTTGATTTAGATAATCTTGTGGATTTTGTTCATCCCTTGTTACCTTGTCTCATTCCTATGCCTATTTGCTGGAGTGGATGTTTGTTTGCAAGTCATAGTCTGTGTCTATCTCCTTGGATATGCTATTTTTTGTGAAATTTTCTCTTTCCTTGAATAACATCTTTTCATTTCAGACCTCTCTATGAAATACTTATGTAAACCTATTTATAAAGTTGTGTTCTGCTAGATTCAGGAATTTCATGCTAGCTTGGTCACTATGTTATGATTCATGTTACCTTTAGTGCATCACCTAGTAGGATAATCTACTTTTAAATCATTTCCCTTTAGTTATGATTCTATCCCTTTTCCTTCCAAGTTTACTTTCATGTTTAAAAGTAAATAAGGTAATTATCCAAGAGGAACCGGCCTAGAATCTGGAGGCTTCACTTCAGTTAGCAGAGGTCCCACAACCTAGAAGTGATTCCCATGTTATACTAGATTGTTAGGCTCAAGAACTTAACAGGATGCAAAATTTAGTGTATAACAAGCACCCTTGGAGATTTGATGTTTATGTTGGATGCTCTGCATCACATTTGTATTAAGTCATATGGTTTTTCTTGTAACATCACAAAAATTACATCACCCCTTTCTCATGGCATATGATTGTCCATCTCTTTCATATCCATTATTATACTCTTCAAACCATCTTGATATTGTCATGACTGAAATAATCACTTGCAATACTCTTGTTAGACAATCATGCATCTCCATATCAATCATTGGATCACACTTTAATAAAAGGATCATAGAAACTATAACAATAGAGGGCTCCTAAAATAGTGAATATATACTTCCTTGAATTGTAATACATATAAGAACTCACTTCCCTCCATTATAGAATAGTGTCTACCACTATCACAGTCTTTTGTTGGAAAAAATGCATGATGACCTCCATGTTTTCCTTTAGCTATTTTGAGTTCATCACACACATTGTCTCAGGAAAACCTCTTTACTTCTAAACTACCTCTTGTTTTAACAAATAATTTTTTCCCTACTACCTTTGTACTGTCACTTTGACATCTTTTATTAACACTATCATGACCATGCTCTCTATGGGGTGTCATTGAATGGTACTCTCATGACATACACTCTTAATTTCTACTCACATTTTGGATATAATTCATGATCTTTGGCTTTAAATATGATTGGAAGATGTTTCCTATTTTTCTCTTACTTCATAGCATTGGCATAGAATTGAACTTAGTATTCATGTAAATGATGGACCTGCCTATTTAAAATTGAGATATACTTCAGTCTTGCTGACCATGTGCATAATTTCATATAATAAATTCACTTATTTTTCCTCTTTTGAAAGAACTTTATTTGTATTATTTTTCATGACATCATGGGACTTTCCTTTCTTCTCATCCTTATTTTTGAAATACATGACAATACTGAAAATCAGTGCCTTCCTCATCTTAATAATGCTACTCACTATCTTTCTTTACCACTATATTGTTTACACCTCATTGTACTTGCCGTTGTAAATATTTCTCTTTTTCTACCAAAAACTTCTTTTTAAGCAAAACACTGAAGTTCAAATATTCATAATTGTTTCTCAGCCTTTCCCTCTCATACATTTGGCACTCACCCCTCAAAACTACCACTTTTTGATGATGAATCTGTTGTCATTTCTAGACTTGGTGCTCTTTATTCTATTTCCACAACTCACCATACTATCATAATAGCAGGATACCCTTGATAAAAAGAAAATATTTCTACCAAAATAGTCCAAACTTATAGGTTGTTTGGATGCTTTTGTGTTACATTTACTTGTTAGTGTTGCCTTGAACAATAGGATTTAGAACACCTAAAACTCATCTGCATTTTTATTGAGGAAAATAAGTTCAAGTACCTGAGGCATCCCTCTACATACAATATCTGTATGCACATTATTTTTAAGCTTCTAAGAAATTTTTCTATTGTGATGTAGCCTAAATATGTGGTTAAAATAGATATAAAATGCACAAATAGTTCTATAAGATCACGATTGCCAATTTGAACTACTTAACTAATGAGAAATATTTTATAACACATTAATTATATTTATTTTTACATTTTATAGTCCATTGAAGAGTTTTTAAATATCCAATTTGAACTACTTAATTCAATCCAGAACTCTTTCTCATGACCTATCTTGAATGTCCAAGGTTCTATGCACCACTTCCATACAAATTGGCTTATGGTTGATTCTTGATTTAATGTTTATTGCTTGCTTGCTTATGAGAATGTGTCTTGATTTCTCAATATTCCTAGGAATCTGTAGAATTTCTTGGAGGATTATTCCTTACTTCTTGAAAATGTGATCTTTACTCAATGGATATGTAAAAATCTCTATCATTATTACAAAATCCATTTGATTTATTCTTCACAGAATCTAATTCTTGTTGATGACCCTATAATGGGGCTTGAAGACTCTTGTTCTTTCCATATCAATTCATATTATCGACATTATATTGGACAGATTTCAACATCTATGTTTAACGCTTTCTTTGAAGTCATGTTTCATCTCCTTAGTCTTATATTTTCTTCCTATGACTAAGCTTATCAAACTAATTACTAACATCAAGTAATTATTCTTCAAGTTGAACATAATCGTGATTTATCAATCCTCCTCATTGGAATGTAGTATTCTGTATTGATCTTTTCACATTATAAAGTCGGAAGCTTTTGGTATGTTTCTATCAACCATTAATCCATCTCTTATCTATATCATTTCCTAATTCATATCTACATCACAATGATCATGATGATAACTTTTTGCAATAATACATCGATACATGAATATATTCATTTCCAATTGATACACTCACCATCACTAATCTTCATGTACCGAGTGACCCAAGGTGGACTCCATTTGAATCTTCTTAAACTGGCTCTGATACCATGTGAAAGCAATTAAATTTATAGAAGAATTATGCAATAGTTGATAATTTTATTCTTTCTTGATTGCAGGATAACTTCAAAATTTATCTTTAACAAATCTGAATATCAATAATGATATAGTATGATGTTGAATGTAGCCTCCAATGTTCATTTCTTGATACATGGAAAGAGAAGATGAATAATTGATGGTGAGAGATGAAGAATTGATTTGTCTTAAAGATACAGAACATTTCAACGATGAATAAGTATCTGGAACCTACCGTATCTTTAAGGGAATCATTTCTTTGTTAATACCAAGAAAAAATGTAGGGCACTTACTTCAATAGACCACTCATAGAAGATGACAGGATTGGCTATAGAGTAGTGGCTGAATGGATATGATAATTGAGTGTGCAAGGTTCTACTGATGGATCTATCGTAGAGGTAATTAATGTATTATTCTTCAGGTCATGTCAATTATTCTTCAAGTCATGCCAATGATCCTATGCAAATGATACCTCATTCTAGATCAACCCACCTGTATTTCCGATAGCAATTTTGAATACACGCAGCATGAAAACATCCTCTACTACAAATCATATTGGTAGATCCCTCTTTTTCTCTCTTTTTTTTTATGTTTTTATCTCCCTTGAAGTGTTCCTTCTTTAAGGTGTTTCATAGTGTTCTCATTTTCTATAGCAAGAGTTGCACATGAAGCTGCACTAGAGGCAACTACTAGTGATAGCATACCATCATTTCCTATATCTTCCCATATTACTAGTACGATAATGTTGCAGGTTGCATTGGTGGTGAGAAACAAAGAATTTATTCACCTTAAAGATATAGAAAGTTTCAGCAATGAATAAGTACCTAGAACCTCATGTATCTGTAAGGGAATCATTTCTTCATCGCTCATCAACAATGTGACCTGCAATGTTACTGTACTATCAATACAAGAAGATCTAGGAAATCATGATGGTATTTTATCACCAGTATTTGCCTCTATTGCACCTCATGTGCATCTCCTAGTACAGCTCATGAATCCATTATGCAATGCCCCCAAGAAAGAACACTTCAAGGGAAATAAACACAACAAAAGAGAGAGAAAAGGAGGGATCTACCAATATGATATCTATTAGAGGATGTATGTATGCTAGATGTTTTCGACATTAAATTTAGTAATTCAGGTGTGCTTGACTTGGAATGAGGCGTTGTTTTCATAGGATCATTTATATGACACTGGATACTCATCATAATTTTGACATTAATTGTGTAATTTCGACGCCCGTTTGTGACGGGGATGCTATACTTAGGAAGATATTTCTATCAGAAATGATACTTGATAACTGTCGATATTTGCAACATGGATGCTATACTTTCGATGCCCATTTGTGATGGGGATGAAATACTAATGATGAGATTTCTATCAAAAATGATACTAGATAACTGTCGGTATTGCAACATGGATGCTACAATTTTGACCCCCATTTGTGACAGGGATGTTATACTAACAATGAGATTTCCATTGGAAATGATGCTGGATAATTGTTGGTATTGCAACATGGATTCTACAATTCTGATTCCCATTTTCAATAGGGATGCTACACTTTTGACGGGGTAACCGTTAGAAATATGTTAATACTATAATGTCTTTGTGTGGTTAATTATGACAGTCTAGGTCATCAGAATAGTGACAGTTACCATCTCCATTGCAATTTTTGAAAAAATAACTCTGATGGTACCTTGTGTCAAATATTTGATGCATAGATGTTGAATATGTGATATATAACCATCAGAATGAGGCCTCAAATGTACTAGTGAGGAGAATTGTTTCTAGGTGAAAGATTGGTCACATGGCTAAGCAAGAAGCAAAGTTGCATTTCACAGTGTACTGTTGAGGCAAAATATATTGTTTCTTCCATGAATTGTGTGAACATTATTTGGATTAAACAACTACTTGAAGGTATACAAGAGATTATATCATATCTTATAATGATTTTTTGTGACAACACAAGTGCTATCAACATATCAAAGAACCCAGTTATGCATTCAAAAACCAATCACATTTATATCAAGTATCACTACTTGAGAGAACAATTTCAAGAGAAGAATGTGGTATTGGAATATGTGAATTCAAATGAAAAACTGGCTGATATCTTTACAAATCCACTACCGAAGGATTATTTTGAGTATATTAGAGGTAAACTAGGGGTTCCTCCCCTATCCAATATTCACTAAGTAGCATGAGGCATACTCCATCAATTTTATACTTTATTAGAATATCTATTCTTGAATTGACGATAGTATGACACACTTTAGGTGATTCCTGAACTTGTGTGGAAATTTATGTATGCAATGAATATTTGTACATATACAGTATAATCCACTGCTGAAACAATTTTTCAAGAGTATGACTTTTTGGCATTGTTGTCAAAGAGGGAGAGAATGAATTGATGACATTTATCCATAAGGTAGATATTGATGAAAGAGGAAGAGAATGAATTGATACTATTTACTCATGAAGCAAAATAAGAATATATGCAACAATATAAGAAGATTTAACCAAGAGGGAGAATATATTGAAGATCAGAAATAGAACTATCAACTCAGAGGGAGTAATGACAGAGATTGACAGTATTGAGAATTGTCATCATCAATTGCTAAGTAATACTATAGTGTTTTCATCAATGCCAAAGAGGGAGATTGTTCAATGATAAGATCTATTCAATGAGAATATTTGATCAATGAGAATGTCTATTCAATGAGAGGATCTAAGGTGAAGATTAAGAGGTTAAACTTGATTATTAGAGTTCCAAGAAAAATTTCAAGTTACAAGGTAAAAGTTAACGGTTTACCGAGCTGAGAAAATGAAGAAGATGATCGAACAGCTATGCGCAAATGATGGAAAACCTAAACAAGGAGATTAAGAGGCAAAATTTTGTCTATATAAAGGATGAGAACTAATGAGAAAGGGTGATACTAGTGAGTTGAATTAAGAAGCTGAAGAACAGAAGTTACCGAGGATAACAAAGAAGGAGAAAGAGCAGAATCTACAGTCTAGAGTAGAGACAAATGGATTACATGATGCCAATATTCATGTGAGCATAAAGGATCTGACCCAAGGAAAGGTAGTTGTTATATTTATAGATCAAAGTTTTATTGTTGCTTATTAGCTTTTGTAACAGATGAAAATCTCTTAACCGAGTGGATTTAATAGTCCTATTTGTAAATCCTTGGAGTAAATGAAATTCCAAAAGATCATTTAAAGTCCTCTAACAAGGCCACTCCTAATAGGGTGAAGATCTTAACAGACCTAACGTAAATCCCTTAAGAGGGTCACATCTAGAAAATGTGAACTTGTAATCTTTAATAGGATAATTTCTTAACCGAGTGTACTTTAGAAGGGTAAATTTTATTATGGGTCACAATTCCCATAGAGGTTTTTCCCATATTGGGTTTACTCATTAAAATTGGTGTGAACTAAGTTTGAATGATTGATTTGCATATTATGATATGTATAGTTGTTTAAGTTATTAATTTATTTAGTGACTCGGTTATTACTGTATTCAGTTCTACCAAGTGAATCAGTGAGCTAAGTTTTAAGTATTTAAATTACATTTTTTTTTATTCACCGCCTCCCCCCCCTCTCACTGGACCAACAAAAATGAGCTCATATGAATTTCAACATTTTCTGCAACACTTTCTCCAAATTTAAGGATGTCATCTTTCCATTCATTTTTATATCATGAGGAGCTCCAAGAATTTGTGTAAAGTCTAGAGGTTTGTATTTGTTGGCGTTCATGGGGCCTCTTACAAATGCAAAAAGGTTTGGCTGAAAATGGGCTCCATGATTTTGAGGGATGTACTGGTACTGACCATTGAAATTTTGATAATAAGAAGGATGTGGTGGTGCGTTGTGCAATTGGAAATTTTGATGATGGGGTCCATAACCAAATTGATCATGATATCTTGCATGGTAATTTTCTCCTATTTGGAACTAGGAATTATTATCAGGTGGATGTTGATATCTTGGTCTCCTACCCTGGTCATTTTCATATAGAGTGTTATTATGGACCCTATAATGATCATGATTTACACCCATCCTTTCACTTTTCTCTTCTCTTCCTTCTATGTTTTTAGGAGTCCTTTCACCTTGATCAGACATTTAACAATTATGTTATGATGCCTCAGGTATGATCCATCAACCAAAAATACCCTTTATTTCTTAGGATAGTCCATTATTCTCATCCCTGGCTTGTAAGGATTATCATTTTGTGCTAGCTCAGAACTTTTACTTGACATTCTGGAAGTTTCAAAACCAAGAGGGTATGTAGGTCTTTGGTATTTATTTACATTATTAATATTGATCATGTTCATTTTCTCTTTATTTAATCTTTTTAGTACAAGAATACCACTTTAATGTGCATAGTATATTGGCATTCCAAAATTTGGCTTAGAGAATCTTCTTGCATCTTCAAATCTCATTTGATTTGAATTATTGAGTTCTCTTTTGTTTTGTTTTGTAAATATTTTCATCTAATGTAAATCTATATGTTTGATTGGATGAACTTGTGCTAATGACATTCTTTCAAACATTCAAGATTGGAATTTAGAAAATCTAAGAATTATATGCCTTGGATTGGTTCATTTAGATTCACAAGTTATTTCTTCATTCATATAATTTAAAGGTTCTTTTAGTTAGAGTCTCCACCTCAATGTGAGGAATGTTTTAAACTAATCTTCCTAGGTTACTTCCTCCAAAAGAGTGCTTCTTTTATATCATGAAATATTCTAGACCATTTCCTTTCTAACTCCCCAACAGAGTCGCCAATCTTTTGGTTCCCATATTAAAATATTGGAAAGCTTGCAATGGATGCCAAGCTTTTTTATTAAGCCCTCCTCTTGATTTTCCCAACTAACAAGTTTTATCCTTTAGAGGATTGAACTCTTGAACTTTAGGATCTACAGAACCAAGGTGGGTATGCCTACACTTCAACTACCCTCCAAGTTTAAGCTTTTCATTGCAGTTGTGTTTTTCTTATAATGATTTCATATGGATTGAAACAAGCACCTCGACAATAGTATTTTAAATTTGATAGTTTAATGGTTGAGCACAGCTTCAACAGGTGTAACTCTAACCATTGTGTTTATTTTAAGATGTTGGATAGTGATACCTGCATTATTTTATGTGTATACATCGATGACATGCTTGTAGTTGGGTCTAACATGGATAACATAAGAGAGTTAAAACAAAAGTTAGAAAAATCATTTTCTATGAAGGATTTGGGGGCAGAAAAAAAAATCCTTGGTATGAAAATTTGCAGAGATAGGCATAAATAAAAATTGACTCTATCTCAAGCTGTTGAAAAGGTGTTGCAGAGATTCTCCATGGAGAATGCAAAATCTGTCAGTACACCTTTTCCTAGTCATTTGAAATTGACTAAGGAGATGTGTCAAAAGACATAAGAGGAGGAGGAAAAAATGTCTATGGTACCCTATCCTTCATTTGTAGGCAGTTTTATTTATTTCATTGTATGCACTAAACCTGATATTGCACATGTAGTAGGAGTTGTTAGCAAAAATATGATTTATCCTTGAGTTGAGCATTGGAATGCGATAAAATGGATTCTCAGATACTTGAGAGGTACATCCAACAAATGTTTATGTTTTGGGGGCTCTAGTACTGATTTACAAGGCTATGTTGACTCTAATTTGGTAGGAGACATTGATACCAGGTGGAGTACAATAGGCTATGTTTGCACTGTCGGTGGCACATTGTTGAGTTAGTGCTCAAGGTTACAAAAGGTGGTTTCTTTATCCACCATAGAGTAAGAGTATGTAGTTGCAACAAAGGAAAGAAAGGAGATGATATGGTTGCAATCCTTCATGGAAGAATATGGAAAAATGCAAGTTAACAATTATTGGTTTACAGATAGCCAGAGTGTCATTCATCTTGCCAAGAATTTTCCCTTCCATTTAAAGACAAAACACATACAGTTGAGGTATCACTTTATTCTTTTAGTACTAGACAATGGAAATTTAAGGTTGGAAAAGATACATATAGATGAAAATGTAGCATATATGTTTACAAAGGCAGTGACATGGGAGAAGTTGAACTCCTCTTCAGCTTTGGTTGGTCTTCAAGACTAAAAGAATAGAATAGAATAGCAGATTCCAGGGTGTTTTATTTCCAGTGGGAGCTACAGGGGTAGCGGTATTGCTACAGGATCATTCTCCAAGTAGGATATTATTTAGTGTGAAGCCTGATCAGTCTCCAAGTGGGATTTTTTTTATTTTTGGTGACTGGTCAGGAAAGTGGGTATGTGCAAGATCATGAGGGGTCAAACTATGCCCTTAAGTGGCAATGAAAAATTAGCAAATCAGGGTTAGTCAATTTGACGTGAAAATTTAAACTAGCTATCAACCTAATACCAAAAATTTGTAAGAATAGAATCTGTAGGAAATTGAATGTAGTTTCTAAAATACTAGGCCTTTTCTGAAAAAAGAATAATATAATTGGTGAAAAGTATAGATTTCAATGCAGTATTACAAAAATTTCAAAAAAAAAAAAAGAAGTAGGTGTATGTCTGACCACCTTAATCATGATCAAATGATAATATTTTTTTATAATATTATATATATACATAGTAGACTCATGCTCGGATGTGATGCATATTTTTGTGTAATTTTATTCCAAAAAATTAATTAATTATGAATTTTCTGCTACAACATTTTCAGAATAAAAAAATAAAAACTACCGTGTTTGACCACCTTAACTCATTGAAAACTTTACCAAATTCAAAAATAAAAATCCCTTATAGTAGGCAAAGCATAGAATGTGACGCATTTTTCAGATTTCAAAAATGTTATACCGTCTAAAAGTTATAGCCGTTTTTCAATCAGTATGTAAATTAACACTTTAGAGGTAACTCAATTAGAAAATAACTAATAATTACTTACCAAATTCAAAATTTGACAGCAATTATATCGATAGAAAGCTGATAATCTCCTTAAAATACCCTTTTCTTTTCTTCAATTTTGGGTGAAGAAAAAGTCATCAGCTACATGGTCGAAGTCTGAAACTCAGAGAAACAGGGGAAAAAATATTTTTGGGACATTTGAAGAGTTGACCAGGTAGGTTTGGTGCACAAAGCAATACCGAGCCTAATCGGGTACTTGATTTTTTTGGGTACCCGATATTTTCGGGTACCCAAAAATCCCGATAGAATTTTGAATTTTGAAGTTTCCCTCCCCTTTCTCCCTCTAAATTTGTTTTCAACCCCTTTCTCCCTCTCATTTTTTGATATTATATATTAGATATATAATATTAGATTATATATTAGATTATA
>MU225344.1:1702536-1721246 GCA_018584345.1 Thuja plicata
AGGAACTCTAGAGAGAGAGAGAGAGAGAGAAATATATAATATTAATATGATATTAATATTAATATAATAATAATATTAATATGATATTAATATTAATATAAATATAAATATAATATTAATATTTATATACTATTAATATTGTTTAAATAAAATAGTAATAGATAAAGTGAAAAAAACATTCAAAATAGGATGAAAATGAAAAGCTTGAATCCAAATTTGGGCGGGAGATATTGGACATCTAATAATATCGGATATCCAATATTATCGGATATCTGATATGCTCCACTGGTATATTAAACATTTTATACAAGTACCTTCAACATAACCAATACACACCAAAATTCAATTGCTAGTATTCTTACAGATTTTTTTAATACATTTTGAACCACATAATTTATGCTAGAATCTCACACTTAGATATTGTACTATTTTTTCAAGCCTTTTTCCCGCAGAAATAAAAGACTTAGGAGAAACAGTCTCAGAAATCATTCCGCTTGCATTATTACGACTGCAAGGATGACCATTATATGTTTTGACAGCTCGGCGTTAAAACTCTCTTGAATTAATAAAGTAATAAACACTGCTTCATCTCTTGTTGTCGAGAGAGGAATGTCACACGCTCCACATTATTTACGGTGGCAATTTTTATTAAATGCAGCACAAACCAAAAAGATGGCGAAGGAGAATACATTCTTTCATTATGTTTCTAAATTTGTTGACGAGACAAAATTCGCTCATGTCATACGAAATATAATCACATTTAGTATACAATAAATGAAGTCTGTGACAGATGAGCAATGAACATTATCTTCCCAATACAAAGGATAACTTTTAAGGAAGGGTAAACCTTTTGCATTAAGAATGGTGTTTAATGTAGGGTTTAAGGACATGTGATCTACTATTTGTGCTTGTTCCACACCCATCTATCATTACTACACAAGTCTAAACTTACTACATCACAATCTTTAATTGTTGTAGGGACATGCCTCCACGCACAAGAAAGCAACATCAGGCTCTATGACAATGGCTAAAAATGCAAAAATTTGCACCTCGTTCCCTGCATTCTTTTGCCATGCCATATGCCCACCCCATACACTATACAAACCATTCTCATGTATTCACACCTTGTTATAGCAGGATGGATGGATGGATGCTTCCCAATAGAGAAATTATTGGAGATATATAATTAACAATTGCACATCTTGAGAGAAGGGTTGTGTCTCTTCCATCAAAAACGGATTCATTTATGCAAAGCCTTTAGAAAAATTAAAATTTTAGCAAGAAATTTGAAATTATAAGACCTATAATTAGTGAAATTTGAAATTGAAAACCAAATCAAAGGGTATTATGAAGGAGGAACAAATTCTTCTACCCATGGATTCAAACTGGCAGTCATGGCTACCAACAATTGTTTTTCTTGCAATCCTCAAAACACACCACTCTACGATGACAAATTCATATTGGAAAAGAAATCAAAGAATGAAGAACCTAATTCTAAAAGCTTTGGCAGAAATAAAAGGGTTCCAAGTGCCCTACTTGGCAGTGTTGTTGTTTTCTTGTCAAGTTCTGAAAAAAATAATGTTTCATCAAATGTTTAATTTAATTAATTTTATTGAGACGTGTTGTACAATGAAAGAAAGACTAAAAATATATCCTTTTATTATCTAAAGAATTAGTAATGAAAAAACATAATTAAATTTAGGGTTTTAACATTTTCACAATGAAAATGTTGAATACAGCTGCGGGAAGCAATATATTATTACTTATGTCGGATTTGCATAAATGAGGAAAATGACCTGCAGTTTTGATTTATGCCACAGGTTTTGGGTACCCAAAAAAATCAGGTACCCGATTAGGCTTGTGCTTTGGTGTTAGGTTTTCCCAAGTGTACTGACACCTAGGCCTACTAAAAAGTCAACAAGCACTTTCATGCACTTTTGGACGAGTGAAAAGTGGATTTTTTTCACATCGCCACTTTTTGGCCCCTCATGATCTTGCACATACCCAAGTACTATACACTTTTTTCAATTTTTGGGGTTAACTCATCAAGAATTTTTAATTTTGAGTCATCAAACATTTCCCTAGGTTGAATCATCAAAAATTTCCCTAGGTTGACCCATCAAGAAATCTTTTGGGTTAGGTTTTTTCTTTAAGAAAAATGGTGTTAGGGTTATGGCTTGTTAGAGTGAAGAAGTATTGTAGCATTGGAAGTGGTATTGAGTTGCAAGGGATTGCTAGTTGTAATTATCTATACTTACTGAATAATAATATTGGACTCTCTTTTTTGTGGACGTAGCCCGAGATTGGCCGAACCATGTTAAATTTGTGTCTTCTTTCTCTACTTATATGTTTTTTATTCCTTTGCATTGTTGGATATATTTGCATGTAATTATTAGATTTTTGTCTTCTCATCCTAACACTCTTTTGTCTGATGGCCTTGTCGGAGAACTCATTGATACTTCTACTAATAAATGTATTATCAATTAATAAGATGAATTTCTTAACCTTTATCTATTTTTTCAGGTATCCCTTTTTATCTTATGCTTCTATCGCTGGACTATTAACACAATTAGTCGAAGTGACTTTTTGCGTATCGATTAACATTTATTTCCCTTATGTGATTTATTATTTTCATGGATGCCTCTCATTTTTTATTAATCTTCCTTTGATTCCATCAATATAGCCTTCACAATATTCCGATGAAGCGTGTATTATTTTATCTGATATACTGGCTTTCGGTAAATGCTAAACTCCCTTCAAGGCTGTCCATGTATTTTTTATGCAGTCAAGGATGGAGAAACCTCAAAATATTAGTCTAATCCTTGTAGAAAACACAACACCACAAAAACAATAGGAACAACAAGACAATAATGATAAAATGAGAGACCAGCCTTCAATTATCATCAATTAATCAATTACAATAGATCTGCAACATGTAGTCTCACGTGTCATACATACATACCTAATTAAGATCATAAATCTGTTACAAACCCTAGCCAAGTTGTACTAGATAATCTTATGAAAACTCTCTTATCCATTACAAACAATGTCATAAGCTTAAATAGTAATCATAATCATCGATCGGCCTAGAAAAGATCACCTTTTCCAAGAATAAGAAAGCAAGTTACAAGAATTAGGTCAGGACCCAAAAAAAACTAGATCAACCTCTAATGCAAACAATTGTGCCTGATACTGTCGCAATGCTTGACGCTCTTTAAAATGTCACAATTGCGACGGTTGCAGGCACACATTTAATAAAAAATACATATCAAATTCATTTTTATTTTATCACGCGAAAGAAGTAGTGGTCCAAAGGTAGCACTGCAGAAGCCCACTCCATTCTTGGGAAGCCTAATGTCATGGAGCCGTGAATGTTGTGAAGCTTCTACCCATGAATGTCATCAATGTTGTGAATGCCCTGAATATTATGATCCATAGTAGGTATGCATCAACATTACCAATTTTTTTTATTTCCCAAATATAACCTAAATCATGCCATAGAAACTCTTGCTCCACTGCAATCTCTTCTCATTTCTACTTGTTTGTCTTCCTCCCTTTCCCTTTATTACTATCTACACATGGTTTGGAAAGAACAACTGACTGGAAAATGCTTATGGGTTCAACTATCCCTAATTCATCATTTTACTCTGACTCTACCTCAGACCATCTCTCTCTTTCCCTAGTGTGAGGAGTCACCAAAACTATTTCCTCCCCATGAACTATAGGTCCCTCAACCAACAATGATCCACCGCAATAGGAAACCATCACCAAAGGTCTTACGTCCTCCACTTCTTCAGTAGCCAAAACTGATTTAGCATTTCCACCTTCCTCTACCTGGGAATCCAAAATAATTTTAACCTCTCTACCTTCCTTATCTAGGGAATTCAAAACTGATTTAGTCTCGAATCTCACCACCTTCTGCAACTTGAATTAAACTTGGTGTCTAATCAGTAACTAGGAGACAAACCTAGACAAGCCGCCTCCAAACCCTCTTGTTTTGAACTGGTTTAGTGCAGTGTGAGGCATTATACTACCTGCTACAACACCTAAGATAGAATAATTTTGCTTCTTTGATCTCATTTGACTGTAACCACTCTCCTGCTGAAGTCTTAATCCAAATAGAATTTTGTATTTTCTTAATGGTCAAAAGCATAATCCGAGTGAAATGAACCAAATCTCTATTTCCCATATCTAAATCAATAGTGTGCCCTAGTTTTTCCCCAATTTTATGCAAACTTGCGCCTGACCAAAAATTCAAATGACAAATAATATAATCAAATCCATATTGGATGGTCATAGGGTTCAGTACACCTAGGGTCAAAGTTAGGATGTCATCTTTGAGTGAAAATATAATTATCTTCAAATATAATCCTCCAACCTTCCTTCCATCACTTCATGCAAACATCAAAGCATCTAGTTCTCTATCTGATACATGTTGATATCATACTTTCATGAAGTCAAAATCATGTAAAACCCTCTTGTGGCGCCATGCAAAGTTTGGATAAGAAAGAATGCACAAAAAAAGGATATATTACAATGAAATTTGTTTGCCAAAATCACCTTCAAACTTAACTAGTTTGTACAAAGGGAGACAAAATGGATTATTAATGTCAAAAATCACTCAAAGTAACATCCCCACACCTTTGAAATACTTTGCAACTTGCGTCTAGAAGTTTTTTCCCTTTTTGATAAATTTTACCAAAAAGTTGCAATGGCAATTTGACCCAATCACCAAAATGGTCTAAAATGACCTATGAAACCATTAGTAATATAAATCTAATCAAAATTCACTAAAAAATCACTTTTTGTGGTATGTCCACTCGGATGTGACTTTTGAATGGATGAAAAAATGCCAAAATTTAGAGTGAATATAGGGTTTTAGAGTCTTGGAGTCCCCTTTGGACTCATAATAAATAATTTGGGGATCAATCACCCCTGAGTATCTACTTTGTATTTTTTTATGTTCCATATATATCCCTCAATAGACTCTTAATTTAGGCTTTCAACCCACTGTATTTGGAGCAATTACATCATTGTTTGCACGAAGTGCTTTATTACAAGTTTTACATCCTCCATGGATCAAATCATTACATCAAATGGCTTAATAGTAATGTTACAATATTTCAAAGACCTTATAGGTATTTTATCTTCTTCAACCTTATTAGTCACCCAAGTAACCCTCCTGTCTTGCTCAGGGTGCCCTGCACCATATGTGCTCTTTCATCTTCATGAAGATCTTATAATCTTTCTTGACCCTCTCTCACACTTTTCTAGTGGTAACATCAAGGTTATCAAGTTCTCCCAATGTATTCTAATTTTATAAATTAATTTGGGTATGCTTTTAATATGTGGGGGTGACCTCTAATTTATCCTTGTCTGAGGGTGTCACGAGAATTTAAATCAACAAGAATCACTAAAAGGCTAGGGATTTATCACAAGGACTCTTCCACACACTTCCAAATCCTCCCAAGGGATCCTACACCTCCACATAGATCCTAATAAATAAGATCCATCATAAAATATACCCTTCCTTCAGAGTATATGCCCACATTAATGACTAGTGTTGTTCCCTACACCCTCAATCAACAACTTGCCTCCATTTTTGGTCTCTTCCACCACATCCTTGCATATCCATGGATTAAACTCTATACAATGACATTTTATCCAACTTTAGACTCCTCCCACCAGAATCATTAACCATATAAGGTGGGAGAGTCTAAGAATCCATGAAGACTTCAAAATTAACAAAATGTTGATTGCTTGCATGGTCTAGGAACAATCAAGACTAAACCGGCTTCCTCTACCTTAAATGTCAATGATATGATACAATAATGACATGGAGACAATAAAAATTCAAAATGTAATCATTTTACTCTATTCTCAAACAAATAACACATGGCTTCAAGCATTACAATTCCCTAGATCAAGGACTATACCCATAGACCAGAATAATTTTTTGTGCACGAATGTTTGTTTATTACTTCAAGAACACAAATTACAAAGGTTTTGTTCCTTCACACACCTCTACCTCCTCAAAGCCACATTGATTTTTATTAAATAGATCCTCTACACTCCAAATACTGATAGTAACAAAGCAATTGTGCTCCTAACTGACTATAATCAGTTATAAATTGATTGTTACATTTGTTTAATGTTGTCTACATACCAACATAGTTGTCAACTTGACAACTCCCAATATTATTTGCATTTATATTAAATTCTAAGGCCTCTTAGGACCAATTCCTAAGAGCTAGACCCTGAACCCTCTTTAAACCCTTACATGAGCCTTTGTTAGGCCTATTTTGCATATAAATGCAATATTACATCTTTTAGCACTTTTCGTGCATCACACAACTCTTAATGGCTCTGATGGCCAACTTACACTTAATATTAACCTTATAGGTCTTAAACAACTTTATTTATCCTTGGATCATCAAGTGAGCCCAAGGAGTGCTCTCCTAGCCTCAAGGTGCCAACAATGGCTTACAAAACTTTACTCATGGTCATATTACAAAATGATCACCATACTATCAAAACATTATCAAATGACCAATCTTGGTTTCATTACATTTCAAATGACCCATTATGGGCATGCCTCTATCTCCCCTAGGATCCATTAGTGACCCTAGTGTACCTTCATGTCCTTGGTGTTCTACACCAAATAAGCCTTAGACCAAGCATATGTGTCATATATTTATTTGAAAAATAAAAGAATATATAAAAGGCATTTTTGAACAAATAAGAAAAATTTCCACTAAAAAAGAAGAATGTTCAAGTTGCATAAATGATTGGAGAAAGTCTCTAAATTTATATATGACCCGGTCTTTATTTTCAAGAGTTATCTTTACAACTTTATTTGTAATTTATTCTCCTTTGAGTTTGAAAATAAAGTCTCTAAACTCTCTTGAAGTTATAAATTTATCATCTTTCATGAATCTGCAATCAATCAATAAACTTACATCATCCAAATGTTGGTTAGAAGTTTCAAAACTCATAATTATTATTTATATAGTCTAGGTTGTTCTATCTCAACCTTGAGAAGAGGATTTGTAATTATTATTATGACGTGTGTTTCCATTGTATCTTCCTCATCCATAGATAATTGAGGAGTTGGTGAAGGGAGATGTGACACATCATGCAAGGATGTTACACACCTTGGGATATATCTTACCTTATTATTATTATTTTTGAGTATGCTATCAAGTATCTTGATAAGATGCATTTTTAAGAATAGGGGTTGGGTTCAATAAAAGGCTCTAATCTAACCTGCTCCATAAATTCATCAATTGATGGAAGTAACGATTGATCATTTTAAATATTATAAAAATTTGGAGGACATTCTTTAAGGTCTTTGGTAGCATAAACATGATTTTTTGAGTCTCCCATGCGATAATTCTGAGTTTCCATTGTATCTTATTTGCTATCAATGAAAGTTCTCTTAAAATGAAAAATCTTGAATCTCCTTTAGCAGCCATGAGTCTACGAGCATAAAATTTGGGTCAGTTTTCTTCACTTTTTTGTTTGTATTTATTTAAGTATTATTTTTTTCAAGCATGAAAACATTTTATACTTCATTTTAAATGGCCTTTGTCTTCCTTCCCTTCAGAGTTGTTGGTACTTGTAGAATCTAATCTTGTATCAGTTTCAAATTGTTATGGTTGTGGTGACTCTTGATGTAATACAAATTGTAGATATCCTTTTAGATTTGGATAATAAGATGGTTTTTTGGAATGCATACAACTCTTTCACAAGTTTTGTAGCTTTTATTCCAAAATTTGAGCATAATATCACAGGTTTTGTTTCACACTAGATATTATTGCTTCAACCCTTATTTTGATTCAGATCAATGTCCCCAAATCATTTAATGTAGACTGATACTAAATAGACAAAAATAGTAAATCTTAGGAAAAAAGACACATACTAAAGAGACCAGAATACTAAAGCCTAGGAAACAAGGGATCAATGCTAAATAGACCAAAGTGTGCTAGCCAAGGAGAAACTCTTGCCTCTGAATTTGAAAAAAAAATTATTAACAAAAGCAATGAACTCAAATTTGTGGTAGTAAAATCCCCATAAATCATTGAGCCATCAAGTTAGGGAAGTACTAATCCACAAATTATTTCATAGTTAATTCTATTGTATTCTTAGTTAATTTTGGGCTTAATAAGATTCATTGCAAGAAAATTCTTAACGGGATCCTCATGACATAACTACATTCTTTGTATTAGATCTAAAATATATTATAGTTTAATATAATGTATAGCATAAAGGGATGGAGAGCCTTTATGGTGGCCTTTATGTGGTGGGTTCTCGTATCAATTTCAAAAGAAATAAAAGTACTGGGTAGAAGTGGGTTTCCCACTGGATTCATATTTGGTACAACCTATGCTTCATATCAACATGAAGGAGCTACAAGGGAAGGAAGAAGAGGCTCAAGAATTTAGGATACTTATTCCCATACCCTAGGTTAACTTTTATTTCAATAGATTAATTAAAAAAAACCAATCTTAGGATGACCTTAAAAATTTAACACAAAGTTTAATGATTGATTGGAATTGGTGTACATATATAATTTAGTAGTGTAAATGGTGATTCTCCTCCACCTCAATGTTCTTTCTTTTGTCACGTAGCAGTTTAATGTTCTTGTTTTTTTTTTCTTTTTATATGAGATTTAACCCTGATTGACTGGTGTAGATCATTCATATAAAACTTAAGAATTTCACAAAAAACTATTTGAAAACTTAAAATAACAAGAAAATATAAACATTAATTTCAAGCATTCATCATCTTAATAGCAACAAATTAACAAGTATAAATGAAAACCATCAAACATAGGAGTTCTCCATGCTAGAAGATAGTGTTGATAAAGACAACTTGACAAGGGCTGCCACAAACTCCTTCATGCAATGACTTCATAACCTCAGCAAACTCTTCTCCTTTAGCACTCCTTTTAACTTCATGATTGATATCCCTTAGTTGTACTACTCTCTTAAGATTAAAACCAATAACCACTTCAAATGGTGTCTTCCCTCTGGTCCTATTTACTAAATTATTGTAAGAAAACTCTATTTGAGGTAAAACTAAATCCCAGTTTTATGAATTATCTCCAACTAAACATCTCAACAAGTTCCTGAGACTCCTATTCACAACTTCTATATGTCCATTAGTTTGTGGATTAAAAGTAGAACTAAATTTCAAATCATGTTTCAACTTCTTCCAAAGTTTCCTCAAAAAATAACCAACAAATCTATTGTGGACCTATCTGATATAATGTTCTTAGGTAATCCATGTACTCTCATATTCTCCTTGAAAAAAAAATCAGATACATGCACTATATCTATAGTATTTTTACATGGAATTAAATGTGTCATCTTAGAAAATCTATCTACAACCACAAAAATTGAGTCATAGCCTCTTTGTGTTCTTGAAAAACCAAGTGAAAAATCCATACTAGTCTCCTCCCAAGGTCCAACCGGTACTATCAAAGGTGTATACAATCCCACATTCTTACTACTTCCTTTTGCAACTTGGCATACCTTACAACTATGTAAAAAATTCATCACATCCTTCTTAACATGTGGGAAAAAGTAATTCTCACTCACCAAAGATATTGTCTTATCAATGCCAAAATGTCATGTTAAACCTCCACTATGTTTCTCCTTAATCAAATTATCTATGATGTAACTCCTAGTAATGCATAATTGATTACCTCTAAATAATATTCCATCCTAAATGAAATAATCTAACCACTTACTTCTTTTAGCAACAATAGGTTCTTTAAAATCCTTCCAAGATTCAGCAAAGTCTAGATCTTCTTCATACAAGGTCTTCATTTCATCAAAACATACTGCAATTGCATCTCAGTCAACAAATTCCTTCTACTCAAAGCATCAAAAAACTTATTTTCCACACCACTCTTTTGTTTCAACACAAATGTGTTACTCTGCATGAACTCAACTCATCTCATATATATCTGATTCAAGTTACCTTGGCTGCCCAAATACTTCAATGCATGATTATCAATATACAACGCAAACTCCCTAGGTAACAAGTAATCTCCACTTCTTTAGAGCTTGAGTTATAGAATAGAATTCTTGATCATACACAAAATACCTTCTCTTAGCATCATTCAAATTCTCACTAAAATAAGAAACATGTCTTCCTTCTTGAGTCAAAATAGCTCCAATTACATTTCCACTAGCATCATGGTATAATTGAAATACCTTATTGAAATCAGGTAAAGATAATACTAGTTTTTGTGTCACCTTCTACTTCAAAACTTCTTTGTGCTCCATGTGTCCATTTGAACTCTTTTATGTTTCCTCTCATAGTTTCAGTCATTGGTGCACAGATTAAACTAAAGTTTCTGATGAACTTTCAATAGAAACTAGCTAACCCATGAAATAATCTTACTTCTCCAATATTCTCAGGTGTAGGCCACTCATCAATGGCTTTCACTTTCTCAGGATCTAGTTTCAATCCCTCATTTGATATTAAAAATCCCAAGTATACCAACTCCTCTTTTGTGAAATTACACTTCTTGATGTTTATCAACAACTTCTCTTCTCTCAACCTCTGCAATACTTGTTTAACATGAAAAAAAATTGCCTACTTGATTTTACTGAAGATCAAGATGTCATCCAAGTACACAGTGACAAACTTACCCAAGAATTTCTTCAGGACTTCATTCATTAACCTCATGAAAGTACTAGGTGTATTAGACAATCCAAAAGGCATTAACAACCACTCATTCAATCCTTCATTTGTCTTGAGTACAATATTCTACTCATCACCTTCTATGATTCTAATTTGATGATATCCACTCTTCAAGTTAATCTTGGTGAAATACTTAGCTCCACTCAAAAAATTCATTAAATCATCCATCTATAGTAAGGAAATTGGTACTTAATTGTAATCTGATTAATGGCTCTTGAATCCATACATATCCTCCACTATCCATATTTTGTATGTGTCAATACAATAGGTATTGCACATGAACTCAAACTTTCTATGATCAACCCTCTCTATGAAAAATCTTGCAGTTTCCTATTGAGTTCTTCATTCTTTGTTGTTATCATCCTATATGTTTCTTTATTTGGTAAACTAGATCCTATTATCAAATCCATACAATGACTAATACTTCTTACTAGTAGTAATCAATCAGTTACATTATCAGATATGATGTCAGTATACTCATTCAACAATCCATAAATTTCCTTAGGATGTTCTTCTACCAAGACTTTCTCCTTAGACTCCTTAGGTAATAAAGAAAAACATACATTTTTATGCTTCATGCCATCTACCAAACAGATTCTTGAACTGGTACATACTTCACTCTTAAGAGGTTCCTCTAAAGGAAAAAAAATTTGGTTTTATCCCATTAGCAACAATAGTGTAAGCATTCCTTATACCATCAAGTATGACTCACCTATCATAATTCCATGGTCTACAAAACACGATACGACACACATCCATAGGCATAATATCACACAAAACCTCATCATAATACTTCCCAATATTTAATTTAACTAGGCATTGTTCACTTACTAGTACCTTATATTCATCTTGGATGCATGAAATCTGATATGGATTAGCATGCTTCATCCTCTGGAACTTCATTTTGTCAACTAGCTCTTCTGAAGCAATATTATCAGAACTGTCACTATCTATGTCAACATTGCATACCTTGTTTTGTACCTTACATATTATTTTGAAAACATTCTTCCTTTTGTATAGATTCCTTCTCTTGTTCTCCATGATATAGGATCCTCCTAGTCAACACTGTTCCACCTTCCTTTCCTTGATTGTTGTTCACTGAACTGGTGGACTCTTCATCAACAAATATTGTTCTCCTAATACCCTATTCTTTCTTCTCAGAGTTGCCTTGCTTTCATTCAAAGGCTCTATGTCTCGCTTCACCACATTTGAAATAGGTGTCACTAATCTTCCTTCTTTCACCACTTCCTTGTCCTTCATTTTGATAGGAACTCCTATTATTCATCCTATACTGATAGGTGTCCTTAACTTCTTGTTCATTTTTAGTCAAATCTGTAGTAGATCTACCTCTACCTCTTTGAAATCTTCCACCTCTTCCTATCTTTCTTTTCTCCTACCTTCGGTTAAGATTTTCTTCTTCCTTCAAGGTCCACTTATAAGCCTCTTCCACACTCCTAATCTACACTAGACTGACTTCATCATGGATTGATATCCTCAAACCATTAAGGTAGTGAGAAACTTGTTTATCTTCATCACCTACATGACCAGATCTGATGTCAAGTTATATAATTTTTTAGTGTAACTCTTAACACTTAGATCTATCTAAGCTTCAAGTTTTGCAAATTTCTAAACAAACTCACTTGATACTCCTCAACCAAAAAATTAGCTTTTAACTTGTTCACCGTCCTATGCCAAGAATTGATCTTTTCCTTACCTCTTCTTTGTTTTTCTATCTACAGATGTTCCCACCATAGGGTTGCATGTCCTTTCAACTTGGTGCAATCATACTTCACTTTTATTTCTTCATTAGTTCCTTCAAGCTTGAAATACTTATCCATCTCCATGATCCAATCTATCAACTCATCAACATTTAGGTTACCATAATAATCAGGTGGATTGAAATGAGGTCTTTGATTAACATTATTCAATGCCCAAATGAATCATTCCTCTCCTTGATTCAACTCAGGTTGTGCTTCATGGTTATCTCCTTATACTGCTTCATGTTGATTTTTTTCATCTCCTTCTTCATAACTTTCATATTCTATATGGTGTCCTCTCCTATGGGATGTCTCTACTACTTCTAATCTTGCAGATATTTTCCACAACAAATCCAAAACAACTGGATCTACATGTCATTCTCTATCTCTAGCATTTCTCCTTTCCATCTTTACAATCCTCAGTCGATGTAGGTTAGATGATCTCAATCACCACACCACAAGAAAACCCTAAGGATGAAAAAACTTAAGCTCCAATTCCACTTGATGTATTCAAGGATGGAGAAACCTCAAAAGATTAGTTTCATCCTTGCAGAAAACACAATACTATAGAAATAGTAGGAAGAACAAGCCAACAATGATAAAATGAGATATCAACCTTCAATTATCATCGGTTAATCAATTACAATAGATCTAGAATTTGCAATCTCACATGTCATACATACATGCATGGTTAAGATCGGAAATCTCTTACCAACCCTAGCCAAGCTAGGCTAGATAATATTATGAAAACTCTCTTATCCCTTAGGAACAAGTTCATAAGCTTAAATATAAATCATAATCATCGGCCAGCCTAGAAAAGATCACATTTTCCATGAATAAGAAAACATGTTACAACAATTAGGTCAAGACCTAAAAACAAATGGATCAACCTCCAATGCAAACAATAAGAGATGTGATCATACAATAAGGTTGGCCTCAAATGAAATAGTGAGATGGTATGATCGTACTCAGAAAAATCAATTATTAGATTGGAAAATTATCGGAAACCTAACACAGATTGATAACATGAAGAGCAATATAGTCCGACAAAGAATCTGCAATAACTCATGCATGATGAAACCAAAAGAGGTACGGTCATAGGAAATGATCCATCACAAAGCCACAAACACTCTTCTATAACCGCAACCAAAAAGAACAAGTACAAATCTATCACCAATAGAAACACTAGACTATAAGTAAATGTTTTTGGTTGATGCAAGATTGTTAAGAATCCCAAGATGCTCCTGCATCAATTTTTTATGAAATCCATATGTATTTTATTGATGGTAATTTTTTTATGTAAATTATCCTGTGTTAAGAAATATGTCTACAATGCCTTTTCTAATATTGCTTAGATGACTATTTTCCTCTATGAGACTTTCAAACTTGTTTATGAATTTATCTAAGGGGTTTGCAGACTCTAAAATGGAGGCAAGTAAGATTTCATATGTCTTTTTTATCAATTGGAAAATGTAATTCTTAACATCCTTGCCAATCCCTTTTAAGGAGAGTTAAATTGTTGTCACTGCAAAAGATCATAAATGTAATAGTACAAATATGTGAGGCTTTACCAAAACAACTAGACCATCAATTCTTGTCTACACACTATATGTCATATTGATTATCAAAGAAAAATTATGATCACTTTTTGGAGGCCCAACAACACCCTTAACAGTGATCCTTTCCTACTAAACACTACTCAAATACTCTCCATGGATCCTCTATTATAATATGAGTAGATATTTAATAATGTACAAAGCCATAAAAATGCATAGATTACACATGTTTAAGGAAGAAAGGAAAAAAATTAGAATGTCGCTACAAATCTCTGTGGCAAGAACAATCAACATCTACCTTAACATGTGATAACAACCAAAACATATCTTACAATTCCACAAGAATTCATGATTGCCTCATCATCACAACCCATAAATGCTTTAAATATAGAGAGCTAATGTTGACTGTCAACCTGTCGCTTCAAGAAAAGTAGTCATCAACTACATCTCAAAATATGCATCCAAGGCAGAAAAAAATCTGAGAGGTATACTACCATATTAAAGAAAATTGTAGATACAAGACAATCCAATGACAATTCTTTAATAAAATATCAAAAATTAATGATGGGGATCATTGCAAACCATGATATTATAGCACAAGAGACATGCCATATGCTACAAAAATTTCCCTTTTTAAGTTATAGTTGATCCTTTATTTCTTTGAATGTTAGCAAAAAGGTCCTACACAGAATCAACAATGAAGAAGAATTGAGCACAATTTATATCCAGTCCTACATAGAATGACCCCCTAAGTTTGAGTCTTTATCGCTCATTCAAGTAACCCAAATGTACTCATACTCTTCTCAGCTCAAGAAGAATCAATGGAAAAAGAGGAAAACCAATGCAATTATCAATATGTACCCTTAATTCAACAACATTCCAGATGAAAATATTGACATTATTGAGGCATTTTGCTGGAATAACCTCCTACTCTATAAAAAAATTTGCCACATCCCGAAAGACATTGATATTACAAAAGAACACATAGTGAAAAATTGTAACTAAAAACAAACAATTAGTCACCTTGGCACATTAATAGAATTATAAACACGCCCACAACTGAAGAAGAAGATGAAAGTGAAAATGATTATCTCCAAGTTAACCATTCCATACACCTATATGAATGGGAGTTACTATCCCAAATGGGTTCCTCCAAAAAATTTAATGTAAATGAGCTTGATATTGTCAGAAGATGGGACACTGAGCTTAATCATCCATGGACTACAAACAAAAATTCGCAAGAACTAAATGAATTTTCTACAATCTTCATATCAAAAGGAAAATTACAAACAAATGACATAACTTTCCATTAAGAAATAACATATACAAGGTACCAACTTTCCTCCAAACAATAACTCACATTAAACATCATCATTAAACATCATATGATCCCATTCTAAAAAGACCCACTACCTATGATTATTCAAGGGATGACGGATACTAGAAAATTATACTTAATTTACTACATTAGAAAAATAATAAATGTGGGTGCAGATAATAATAAAAAATGGTTTCTCACACTTGTACCTATAGGAGTTTCTTCTTATAACATACAAGCCACAACAATCCACACATGCCTCTGGATTCTAGTAAAATAAATGCATCCCTTATAAGGCCAATCATTAACAACTCTCCAAGAATACTTCAAACATGTCAAATACATGAAATAAGGTTCTTAGGACCAAAAATGCTATTTAAAATACACAACCATTTACGTAAGGCATTTCCCCATAACCAACAATAATATTTTTTGTGGAATTTCCATCATTCTCCTTGGTGACTTGGGCCAACTACCACTAGTTATAGATATCCCAATATATGCCTCACACTCTAGAGTCCTCATACTTTGGCACACACTCACTATTTCAATTACATTGGACATAATTTTTTGTCAACAAGGGCAAAGTGACTCCCAATAATGCTTTTGAAAAATCCTACAAAATATAAGAAATGCTCAACCACTGCAAGATGTTTAGGAGACACTCATGAATCATACAACAAAGTGTTAACCACCAAACAAAAATAATACTTTTACATAACAACCCACCTATTTTATACCAATGACTTCGCCAAACTACATAATAAAAAATGCTCAAACAATTGAACCTCCCAATTGATGTTAAATCTACTTGATTTTTTGCACAAAAGTCTACTGATCATAATGAAGATGATCAACTTTAGCAAAAGGTCATTTTATGCATAGGCCAACAAATCATGTTAACAAAAAACCTATGGATATAAATTGGACTTGTAAACTAATCACTAAGACAAATTACATCCATCGTCTATGATATAAATTTAGGTCCTTCAGATCTACCAAACAATGTTTGTGTTCATTTTGACAATTACAACAACCCAATGTGGGATACACAAAACCCAAACAGTGCTCTCATCACTCTAATTACCCAAGGAAACCATACACAACTACCATGGGCTATGGCTTGGACCATAACAATACAAAAATCCTAGCGAATCACACTAAAAAATGCAACAATAGACATTGGAAAAAAGGAGATGCAAGGATTGACATTTACAACAATATCAAGAGTTAAATCTATTGACAACCTCCAGATAGAGAAACCATTATCTTTTCAAAGATACTACAAAATGGAAAACAACAGTTACATAACTATCAAGAAGAAAGAAGAAGCGTGCCTACAACTACTATCAACCCTTTAAATAACCTCATTTCCCACAACATGCCAAAATAAAAACACAAAGGTAACCACACAAACTTTGTTGCATTGTTTCAAACAATCCTCTATTGCTCCACTATTATAAACAATGCTATAATCATATTTTTCTTTCAATTTTTTTGACTACTTTTCAAACTGAACTTCAGATACACAATATATCCTAATTCAAATAGTTGTCATTCTCAAGATTCAAAATAAAAATATTTTCAAGAGCTACACTTATATTATGAATGTGCAAGTATACTAATAAATCTGGCCATTGTGTCAATCTGTAATTTAATGCTTTCTCAATCTTCTTCTTCTTTCAGTACAATTATTTCAAAAATTAATCTGTATATAATCTTTATGTTTGTTTTATATTTATGTTTAATTGTGCAAACAATTATGGAAAAATGTTATATGCATGACCGAATACAATCAAACCTAACTGCGACATTGCACCACTAAAAGCTTCACCAAATTTAATATGAATGTGATGTTCTTTATCAGATCAAACTAAACCACTTCCATTATTGACTTGAGTTTCTATCTTTTGATCTTATGTGCTACCTCTAACTTTTTTTTGGAAGACTCAAAGCTGCATTATATGAGGTATTTTCATTATTTTATGAAGAACTTGATGAGAAAAATTTTAATTAAATTTGTAACCTTGTCATTCCTTAAGCTTGTACTAGTTATTTGGTAACTTTTTAATAAATACATACATTATGATTGACAGATCATCACCTTTCCAACAAAACAATGAATATTAATTTGTGTTCCATTTATGACAGGAATTAATGTTGTTTGGTGTTTGCAATATTGTAAGAAATACATATAGAAACATTTGTTATTATTACTAAATCTTTATTCAGATTTATATGGGAATTTATTCTGAAATTTTATATTATCTTTCCTTCACAAGATTGAATGGTATTTTGTGTTTCAAATATCATTTATTTTCTATCAATATTATACAATAAACTAGTAACAAATTTGACACTTGCACGTACAATAGTCTGCAACTGCTAGTAATACATTTATCTAAATCAATTGTTTGTAATTTATGAAAGTTTTATTTCATAAGTAAAATTTATATTCTTGAGTGAGCTTTTGGTCGAAGTTGTGTTTATTTCTAATCAATATTTCAAATCGCTTTCTCAAAGAAGTAAAATTGATCAATAGAAAACATAATTGGCCAAATAAACATATGTGTGTTTAGATTAATATTATTTAATTTTAAATGAGCTATTTTTTTAAAAAAAATAGTAACAAGAAAAAATGATGAGAAGAAAACCACAAAAAGGGTAGAATAAAATAGAAGACAAAAATAAGAGTCCATCATAAAAAATAAAATATCAAAAAAAAAAGACAAGAACAATAAAAAGAAACACAAGAGACACAGTCTCTGAAAGGAATAATAAAAAGTACTAAAAATAGTAACATTAGAAAAACTAATAAAAAAACTAAAAATAAGAAAGAATAGACAAAATCAAAATAATGACTCTAGACACTAAAAAATGGTTCAATGCTTGTGCCCCCTTTTAATATATCTTCTATATTGTGTGTTTGATCACCAATATTGTGTCATTCTTCTATTAATTAAATAATGAAAAATATTTAATTAATTACTAAAATGTGTCCCTAATTATCATCATATTCTGATCAATTTGATCTTTTGATCATGTCTAATAATGTCATTTTTCATCATTGATCATTTTAATCATGTCAATACAATTAATTCATCTTCTATAGGGGTAAATAATCATTAATTTATTCCCTATTCCTTAGTCCTAACCTATGATAAATAAATAAAATTTATTTATCTCAATGTTCCCTCTTTTTCCCATAATTAATTAATTATATTAATTAATTATCAAATGTCAAATTTGGAAATTATTATTAATTTCCTAATTTCTAATTTCTAATTTTTCCTAGTTCCTAATTCCTAATTTACTAACATGAGTGGAATCAATTTAAAAATTAATTATCCACTCATACCTCTT
>MU225344.1:1737130-1749471 GCA_018584345.1 Thuja plicata
TTGCACTCTAAAAATCCTCCGTATTAGAGCAGATCCGGTTGTTGGCTCTCGTTCTGAGGGTACACTACAACAATCACTCCTAATTAGGAGGCAACAGGTCGTCTCAATCATTTGTAGAACAAACAATTCATGTTTGTCTCTGCAAATCAAATGGATTGAATAAGGACTATGTTGAGTTTCTTGTTGAATAGAGAGGTCAACGTTCAGCATTAAACAATGATCAAAATCTTAAAACTTCATTTTGGGTAGATGCTTCCAGAATGAATATTGATATTCAGAATAGAATCCCTCATCAAATTCTAAATAAAAAAACACCCGAGGAAGAATTCACAAGTAAGAAACTAGATGTAAGTCACCTAAGAATCTTCGGATGTCTAGTTTACATACACATACACAAAGATAAAATAACCAAGCTAGAACCTTCTAGTAAGGAAGGGAAATTTATAGGCTATAGTGAAACATCAAAATCCTACAAGATATATATACCAGAACATAAATTAATTGAATTAAGTAGGGATGTGACATTTGAAGAATATATTGCCTTTAGAAAATCCAAGGGTACTTTTGAGTTTGAAGTTGAAGATCAAGAAATTTCACAAAACATGGAAGAAGACCATACTCCTGAGATTCAGATGGAGAATCATGAACTTAAAGAAGATGATGAACCATTAGATCCTCCTGATGGGCCTAGAGACATTGTTGTAAATCAGAAAAGGCCTCTATGGGAAAGAAAATTGAGGCTAAAATTTTTCCAGCACCTAAAGGGACATATATGGAAATTAAGAAACCACACAAGTTTTCTAGCTATGTTGCATTAATGAGTCAAATCATTATATCAAAACCCACTATTGTTGAGGAAGCCACTAGTCAGCAAGTGTGGAAAGATGCAATTATTGAATATTACCAATCAATATTAAAAAATAATTTTTGGGACATAGTACCTAGACAAGAAGGAAAGTCATTTGTTTCTTCTAAATGGATCCTCAAAATCAAACATGCTTCTAATGGAAGTATTGATAAATACAAATCCAAATTTGTAACTAGAGGATTCTTACAGAAGGAAGGGATTCATTATGAAGAAATATTTTCTCTCGAATTTCAATATACTTTAGTCAAAACCATCATTTTTATTGTTGCATCCAAAGGGTGGAAGATTCATCAAATGGATGTAAAAACAACTTTCCTTAATGGTGTAATTGAAGAATAAGTATATGTCAAACAACCTGAAGGATTCATTATACATAAACAGGAAAAACATGTTTGCAAATTAATGAAGGCATTATATGGACTTAAGAAAGCTCTATGAGCTTGGTACGAAAGGATTGACTCCTAGCTAATGAACTTGGGTTTCTCCAAAAATTACGTAGACTCAAACCTATACGTCAAAGTAATTAATGGGGGAACACTAACCCTAGTACTTTATGTTGATGATTTACTTTTCATGAGAGAAGATCATCTCATTGTCAAATGTAAGCAGGAATTAGCCTATGATTTTGATATGAAGGATCTTGGACTATTACCCTACTTTCTTGGATTAGAAGTATGACAAAAATATGAAAATATTATATTAAGTTAGGAAAAGTACACCATAGATATACTAAAGAGATTTAGTATGATGGATTGTAAACCCATGTCTACACCTATGGATACAAATTTGCATAAATTAAAAGAAGTCACAGCTGATTTAGAACTGGTAGATTCTATTCTATACAAGAAAATCATTGGGTCACTAATGTATTTAGTAAATACTCCACCAAACATTTTTTATTCAGTAATTTCCTTAGTCAATTTATGTCTGAACCAATACAAATGCATGTAGTTGCAGCTAAACATATTTTGAGGTATCTACAAGGGACAATTGGATTTGGGCTCAAATATTCTGCTAACATAAATTTGAAGTTGCATGGATACATTGATTCCTATTGGGTAGGTTGCATTTTTTATATAAAGAGAACCTCTTGTTGTTGTTTCAATTTAGGCTCAGCTTTGATTTCCTGGCTCAGCAGGAAACAATCTTTAGAGGAACAAAGCTCTACATAAGCCAAATATATTGCAGCATGTATGGGAGCTTGAGAAGGAGTTTGGATTTAGAAGTTTATTACAACATTGTCTGGAAAACCCACAGAGCCCACTGTCATTCACTGTGATAATCAAAGTTGTATAAAGCTTTTTGTAAATCCTATGTTTCATGACAGAACAAAGCATGTGGAGATCAAGTATCATTATTTAAGAGACATGGTATAAAGTAATAACATTAAATTAAGATACATTAGTACTGAAGAAAAAATGACAAACATTCTGACCAAGCCTCTCTCCATAATAATTTTGATTACTTCTGACGTAAGATTGGTATGGTAGAGAATGAATCCCTAACTCATTGATTTTCTCTTATATATATTATATATATATACTAATGTATTTTCTTCAATTAAAAAAAAAACTAATAAAAACTTCTTGATTTGCTTGTACATGCGATATGAATATCCTTGTGAGGTGACGATATCACAATGATAAGACACTTGACAATGTTATCTTCATTGTGAGGTGAAGATCTCACAATGAAGATTGATGTCTCATTAAGTAATTTTCATAACTTATGTAGATTTCCTGAAAAGCATTATTGTAGATCTATAATGTTCAATATCATGTGAGGTGGTATAAGAACATAAAATTGTTCGCATAATTGATGTAGAGATAAATTTGAGTATGTTATGGTATGTGTTTTATGTAGATCTGATGATAGGTTGATCAGTTACGATGTTGTCATTGATGTTAACTTAGTGTTCGTTGGTTGACGGTGTGCCTATTATGTTAATGTATGTTCAAGAGGTTGAATCCAAAGCTATCATAAGATTTGGCATGTGTAATGGAATACTAAGTGATGTCTCTAGATGATATATCTATGATTGCACAAGTCTATCATATATATGGTGTGAGTTATGATCGATTGAAGGTTGACAGGTCAATAGGAAAAATAGGATAAAACCAAGGAATGATTTGATGATGGTGTCAAATAGGTTTGGATTCAGGTGTTGTGGTATAGGATTTGTTATCTTGAATATGTTATGAGGTTGTTGTTGCAATTGCATCATTTTTTTGTGGTTGGAAGACCAAGTTTCAATGTACAAAAGATCATTTAGTGAAAAGTAAAAGAATTTCTAGGGAGAAATCAGTGATATCCTCAACTGATGATGATGCATCATGTTGAGATAATTGGTTGTGTTTTCTAGGGATCATAGTGATGTTGCAGATTGACGTGGATTGGTGAGTTTAAATTTCTATGATCATTATGATCAAATTTCTTGAATTTGTGCAACATTGGAAAGTGTGTTGTGGTTTAAATTTTCTTTGTCAAATCAATGTGTGATGGATTTGTAGGCCAACCTGAGTTTGTTAGAAAACATTTTTTATTGGTATTATGTTTTAGGGATTGATAATTGAGTGGGAAAGATTGTAAAACATTTTTGTAAGGTGGATAATTACCCTAATGAACTTGTACTATATATGTACGTAAAATTATGAAAGGTACAAGTGTAGATCATGGATGCAGTGGTTGCAGTTGAGAGACGAGAAAAGAGATAAGGTTGTCTTCATCTTAAGTAGAGACTGAGTTTGAAATATATATGTACTAGCAGAGGAGTGTTATTCTTTTTAGATCACTTTCACTTGAGTTTAATAAAGTTAAATCCCTTAACCAGGTAGACCCTAACAAGTCTAAATTGTAAATCCTTTAACTAGGTGACTATTTAATTAGGGTTTGAAATCCCTTAACAGGGTTACTTCTAATAGGGAAAATATCCTAATAGGGCTAGAGTTAAACCCCTTGACCGAGTGGCTCCTAATAGGGTCTTTCTCTTAACTGAGCATGTGTAAGCTCCTAACAGGGCTAAGCTCTTAACCGGGCGTACTTCAGAAGAGTGCAAAATTATTTTTGGGAGCCATCCCCACATGTGGTTTTTTCTAGTTGGGTTTCCACGATAAAAATATTGGTGTTATTGTGTTGCATGGTTGTGGTTATTTATCTTCATTTGTTTGTTTATTCATGTAATATATGTTATTTGATGAAAGTTGTTGAATGGTTGATGAAAAGTTTGAATTGCAATATTATTGATTCACCCCCCTTCTTAGTAATATTGGATATAATAATACTAACAATTGGTATCATATATTTGGTCCTCTTTATGGTAAGCCTAACAGCTCGGGGGAAAAGATCCAATGATAAGGAATGAAACTCCCAAGTTCTCTAAGGATAACTACCTAGTATGGAGTGACATAATGAATTTATATCTAAATGGTATGGGATCACAATACTAGATGCATGTCACAAGAAGGTATATCACCCCTACTGGAACTCTCACTATAGATGAACTTAAGGAACAACAGGAGAATACTCAAACACATGAAGCTATCGTAAGTACCTTATCTGATATTGAGTATGTTGATGTTCATGGACTTGATATTACCTATGATTTTTTGGAAAATTTAAAACTAATATATGCATGAGATATTCATGTGCAAAAATCTAAGAAAGACAGTCTTAGAGGAAAGTACAATGACATGAAGATGGTAGAAGGAGAGAACATTTCACAATATGGCCTAAGAATAAAAAATGTTGTTGGTGCTATCAGAGGTGTTGGTGGAACTACTAAGGAAGATGATGTGGTATATAAAATGTTGAGAACTTTATTGCCTTCTTATGCCATTAGAGTATCTTCTATAAATAAGTTGAGAACTTTTGACAGTGTTACTATATATGGATTGATCAGTAATCTTACTGCATTTGAGTAATATAACTTTAATAATAGTATTCCCAGAGTTGAGACAACTTTAAAGGCATCAATGTCTAATGTACCGATAAAGAAAATTAATGAAATAATTCATGATTATAATTACACATCAAGTTACACCAAGGAACCTTAAGTTATCTTGGAAGATGAAAGGAAACAAGGAGAGCTTGAAGAACTACTAGTAAGGAGATTTCCTAGAGGGACTGGTAAGTACAAAGGCAATCTACCACTAAAATATTTTTCATGTAATAATATTGGACATATTTCTGCTAGGTAACCTAATGGTGAAAAAAAAGGATACATTCAAAAATTTTAAGGGTAAATGGAAGAAACAATGCTATGTTAGATTTGATGAATTAGTTACCGATGAAGAATCAAAAGATAGTGAGGAAGAGGATTTTGTATTTGTTGCAATCAAATAAGATCCATCAGAAGGTGAAAAAACACTGGTTTCTCACATGGGACACAATGATGAATGAATTATAGATAGTGGGTGCTCATGTCACATGAATGGTGAAAAGAGTAATTTCATTAAGCTTGATGAGTTTGATGGTGGTGTGGTAAGGTTTGGTAAAAATAACCTTGTTTGGTTAAAGGAGAAGGCACTATTTCTTTTAATGATAAGAGTAATAGAGATTCTATTTATTTTGTGGATGGTCTAACACATAATCTGTTGAGTGTGGGTCAGCTAAATGATAAAGCTTAAAGACTGGAATTCACAGGAGGTATATATTGGCAAGTGATTCATTTTGGAGTGATATGGAACACTTGAGGGTTTTTATTTATGGCAACACATCTGGTATGATGATCTCTTGGAGTTGTTTATAGTTTTGGAGATGTAGATTCCAAAATGACTAAGTATATAGTAAATAGAAATACAGAGTATAGCAGTACAGTTTTGGATAGTGAAGTTAGTATATGGTGAATGAATACTTACAAGCTTAGGAAAGGACATTTTGGGTTATGTATAACATTTATTTAAGGTCACTTGAGTTTTGGTGTTGATCAAAGTGAGTTATAGTGTATTCAAGTCATGCGAAGACAGATTAATAGTGATATAGGGCAGATGAACAATCGCGATAATAAAGGAAGTATGACATGGAATTCAAACATGATAAGTTGGATTGGGATTGTGGATAACCTATGCTTTGGTAGTATAAGGTCGTCCACTTTGTATTTACTTTTTACATGAGTATTAATTCTATTTTGTAATGTATTTGAGAGCCGAATAGATAATGACATTTTATATATATATATATACACACACACACACAGAGAGAGAGAGAGAGAGAGCTTTTTGTAAAGTGAAGTGTGGATATGTGATGTGGAATGACAAATGGAATGTATGGATGCATTGTGATGTTAGGTAGATGTTGATGTGAGCTACAACTAGAAATATCTAAGCATAAATTGATGCTTGTATTGTTCACTATTGAGAATTGATTATAACATAACTATATTTCTGATTGTAAGAGAAGTGTTCTCAGTATACCTTTAATAGGGTTTTGTATTCCTCGATCAAGGAAATGTACAAATGTAATATTTAACTCCTAACATGGCTAGGTCTCCTAATAGGGACACAATATTTTTAGTACATATTTCTGGGTATCATCCCCACCGGGGTTTTCCCTTGGCAAAGGTTTCCTTGACAATAATTCATGGTGTTATGAGTTATGTGTTGTGTGCTTATGTTCTGTTCATTTCAGTAATTATATGGTTATGTTGGAAATTATTAAGTTCATGTTTAAAGTGTTTTAATATTGATTAATTGCCCCTCTTAGTATTACTTAATCCTAACAATTGGTATCAGAGCTTTTGGCCCTTAGAGAGAAAGTTTAACAGCTTAAGGGAGATCAAGATGGATTCTGAAAGTTTGGAGGAAAACTTTGAAGCAGCACATGAAGATCTTGACAAAGCTAAACTAGAGAATGGTGACTTGAAATTCAAATTGAGAAGAGAAGAGGGATTCATTAAGAAACTAAAAGAACATCTTGAAATTTCCAAAATTTAGAGACAAGATCTTATGGTTAAGATAAAAGAGGATTTAGACCATGATACTTCAAATTAGATAAAATAGCTTTAGCAAGAGAAAGATACTTTGAAGCTTAATCATTAAACTACTTCACTACAGATGGCTAAAGAGATTCAACAGGAAAAGGATACTAAGAAAAAAATTGAAGAAACCTTAAAGGATGCTAATATAAAGATAGGACAAATGATGACTAAACTTGATCACTACAAGAACAAGTATCTGGAATTAGAGAAATATAATCAGATCATTAAAGGAGAAATTGTTGAGGTAAAGAAACATATTGAGAGACTTCACAAGAGTAGTGACTTGATTGATGAACAGAGAGATAGACAGAAACCTAAAGGAGACATGACTGGAGTTGGCTTCAATGAAGCTGATTGTTTAAAGAATCAAGAAGAAAAATATGATGCGAAGACTAATGGAGAAAGACCCACTCTTGAAGAACCTAAAGAACATATCAAAAATTTCAGAGGTAGATGTTTTGGATGTAACAAGGTTGGATACATGAAGAGAGACTACAGAGGTAAAGCCCCTTTCAAACCTTTTTCTGGTTATTGCTTTAATTGTTATGCATATTGACATGAGAAAGTAGAATGCAAAAAACTTGATCAATCAATATTCAAACAAGATTACATCAGTGAAGAGACAACAGCTAAGATCTCATGTCAAAAATGTATTAACCTTGGGAACATCGCAAGGTGTTTTAATTTGTAGGTTAATTAGAATAGATCATGTCATATATGCTACAAACGTAACAATCCAGGACATATAGCAAATTTTTGCAGGTAGAATGGAACTGACAACAGAAGAGGACCACCTCCTATAGTTATAAAGAAGAATATTGGTGATACTGGTAAGAGTCTTGCAGAGTATAGGAGTGAATTTAATAGTTGTTTCGGGATAGTAGAAGATATAAGCAGTAATAAGGTATGGAAGATTAAGGATTCTAGTGAGGAAAAGGTTCAAGAAGAATCAGTAGATGCTACTGAGTCTTCACATGATGCTAACATTGCTACATCAACCTAGATGGCTAAGCATGGCCTTAGGGGGGGCATTGGAAAAGAACATAAAAAATCTATATAGCCCCTAAATATGAGAAGTAAGCTCTTGTGAGATTAGGGATAGTATGTAGAAATGTATTGGAACACATATTTGTGATCACATGGCTTTACAAGTCTATATCCTATGATTGCCAGATTTTTATTCTACTGGATTGTGTGCAGAAATGAGGTTATTGAGAACTGTGTCATTTCTTCACTCAGCAAAGTATAAGGTTAACATAAAGAACATTTTTTGAAATCATTTGAAGAGAAGAGCCTAAGGAGAAAAGAGTCTAGAGAAGAAGAAGAATAATAAAAGAAAGTGTGTTGAAGAGTTTGATTGATGTAGGAACTCGCATTTCAGCAGATAAGAGGTATTTAGATCGATTTCAAAGCTTTGATTATGGATACTCTGATGATTTTCGATGTTTTAGAGAGACCTAGAAAAAAATTTAAGAAACACCCTTTTAAATCAACTGAGATTATCCCAAAGGCACATTTTCACAAACACCCTATAGTGTTCTACACATAAAAGATATTAGGGCTTACATATATTATAAGTATGAATCTTTGGGAGACAGTGAGATTGCTAGTGAGATGGAAGACATGATAGGAAATGATGGAAGATGAAGGATGAATTGGCACATCTTAACAAACTAAGTATGATGAAGGTAACCAAACTTTTCAAGATCAAGATCATTATAAGAAGAGTTCACGACCATTTTATGTGGCTTGGAGATCATCTTGTGAAGATTTGCAGCAACCTAATTCATGCAATAACAGGTTTGGACAACATTGGTGTAATACCTGTTGTAGATAAGAACACTAAGAATATGGTGGAAACCCTAACACATTCTTAATGGGAAAGAAGAGTGACGATGGTAAATGATATATTCTTGCAAGATGTTAGATTGATTACTATGATTTTAGGCTATAAACTACATTATAGAAACCGAATCAATTCAGTATTAGCAGGAGTAATCTTAATGGCTTACAAAATGGTTAAGGAAAACATCAAGTATAACCTTTGCGAAGTAATTACATAGAAATTCTTGGAGAATGTAAGGTAGATCAAGAAATATAAGTCTAAGGGATTCAGATTTGGATATTTTTTGATACAAATGTGTTGGAGATTTGCTTCTGTGCAAATTATTGATTGTATGTTTGTCATTGATGACAACATATAATATACACCGGTGTCCTATATGAAATTATTGGAGCCCTGCGTGTTTATTTCCATGGTGTAGACATGTTCTGGTTGCTATGTGCATTCACGTAGATTCAGATATGTAGTTTTAGTGGAGTTATGTTAATCTATTTTGGCAGTTATAGTTACTGAAGATCATCTGTTAAGAGTCAATGTATTTACATTGTTTCTTGAGTTGCGCCTATCTTCAGGATATGTGTGTTTGTATTAATTTTTAGTTATGAGTTAGTGTTGATTATCTAAAGGCACTAAACATTTTCTAATAGAAACGTGATGATTGAGTCAATTTGGTAGAGCTGACTATGTGAAGCGACGTGTCTATTCATTTTGAGTTGCGCGGGTAATTCTAATTGTGTTCTTAGTTAAGCCAACAAGGAAGTTGATGAAGTATTTCCTAAAGCCATCATTACCTTATCCTTGGGGAAGATACATATAGCAGTTCAAATGTGATCGCTAAGTGTGAAAAATGAAGTGAAAAAGATAAGATAGAGCATAACAAAAGTTAGACAGTGAAAGTTGAAGATCTATGTGAATAAGAAAAAGAATATTATAATTCATTGGAACTGATCAAGACAGTAGGTCTACTCAAACAGTTCATTTATCAGATATAGTGTATATCTATTTTACTAAAGGTTGCAGCCTTCATCATTTTAACAGTGAGCTTTTTGGACAGTGAGTCCTCACCCCTAACGGGGTTATTTTTAAAAGACTCCTAACAAGGTCTGACCCTTAACCAGGTCACTGTACTTATTGCATTGTAAAGATCAACTCCTAACAGGGTTGTTAGATCTTCTAACAAAGATTATTATACTCAAGTACAGTTCTTTGTGGGTGCTAATTCCCACTGGGGATTTTACCTATTTGGTTTCCCCATAACCAAAATTGTTGTGTTCTATCTTGTGTTATCTGAATGTGTCAATGCTTAATGTTATTCTATAATTAATTGGAGAATATAATAAAACTAGCTGATAACTGATTCACCCCCCCCTCCTCTCAGTTATCTCTTGGGACTATTCCAACAATTCGTATCAGAACCAAGTGCCTTGGAGAGAAAGCCTAATAGCTTAAGGTAGATCAAATGGCATACTTCAGGAAAGAGAGTCCTAAGTTTGATGGAGAGAACTATTTTGATTGGAAGAACAAAATGATAACACATCTTGAGTGCGTTGGTTTTGAGATCTATGAGATTGTTACTCATGTAATTGATGTTCCCACCTTGAAAGACCTTGCAGAAGAAGACTCTACAAATAAAAAAAAAGAAGTATTCACTCATAATGCAATTTCCAAGGAATCCCTAATCAGTGCCCTATCTGACAGTGAATTTTCTGAGATCAAGAAGGTAGAAAAAGCATATTTAATCTGGAAATACTTAGAAGATATGTTTGAAGGAGACATCCAAGCAAAGAATACGTGTAGAAAGACATGGGAGAAAAGATACAATAATTTAGAGATGCTACCTGAAGAGAACATCATAGCTTACAATCAAAGGATTAATGAAGTAGTATTAGGTATTAGGAACAATGGTGGAGAAATTTCAGAGGATGATATAATGGACAAACTGATGACCACATTGATAGCAGATTATGAAAGCAAGATTAACATCTTGGATGAAACCATGAAATTCTCAAAGGATTTAAAAAGAGAGACCCTAATTAGAAAAATATTTGCATTTGAGATATAAATATTGAAGATAGAACCTAAAATGGAAACAACTTTCAAAGCCTCAGTCCATGGTAAGAAATCCTTGAACATCTCTAGCAATAATGAAAAAGAATAAGTTGATACTGAACTAGAAGAAATCATTGCTATGATAGCTAAGAAGGAAAGAAAAGGTAAAGGGAAATATGAAGGACAAATACCATTCAAAAAAATTTCATGCAACAAAGTTGGCCACTTTTCATCCAAGTGTCCTAGAAGAGTCAAGAAATTCAGATCAGATTACAAGCCCAAATATAGTAAAGAATGCTATCATGCTAAAGATGGTGTAACTGATGATGACTCGGGAAAAGATGAAATTGGATTCATTTCCATTAAATACATTGAGAAAATTCTTGAAGAAATGGACAATGAAGATGAAAAGAAAGCACAAGAGTTAGCATTAGTTTCCAAAGTAGACATCAGAACTAACTAGATCATTGACAACGGGTGTTCACATCACATGATAGGTGACAAAGACATATTTGTACATCTAGATAAGTACAAAGGGGTATGGTTAGATTTGGAGATAACACTCCCAAACCTATCATAGGTAGAGGATCTATCACCTTAGATGGAAAGAACAAGACAACTAATGTTCTTTATGTTGATGGTTTGCATCATAACCTACTAAGTGTTGGAAAATTGTTAGATAAAGGATATCAGTTGGAATTCAAGAACAACAAATGTATTATCAACAACAAAGAAGGAGACATGATTGCATTAGGCTCAAAGACCAAAGGTAATGTTTTTCATCTTAACTCTGAAGTAAGTTGTTTTGTTGCAAAAGTGGATGATAGTTGGCTATGGCACAAGAGACTTTGTCATATCAATTTTGACAACATAGTAAAGATAAGTAATGTAAAGGAAGTAAGAGACCTTCCAAGTATTGCAAGACCAGTTGATATTATGTGCGGGGAATGTGTGATGGGAAAGCATGTAAGGATTTCATTTAGAAGTAAATAGAATTCAGCATAAAACAAATTGGATCTAGTGCTTACAGACTTATATGGTCCCACTCAAACAAGATCATACTATGGAGAGAGGTATTTCATTTTTTTTGTTGATGACTATTCCAGGATGATGTGGGTTGCATTCTTAAAAGACAAATCTGAATATTTTGAGAAGTTCAAAGTATTCAAAGCTAAATTTGAAAATGAATTTGGATTAAAGATAAAATGTCTAAGATCTGATAGAGGAGGAGAATTCACCTCTGACTAGTTTTATGATTACTGCAAAGAACATGGAATCAATAGATAGTTAAGCGCACCTAGAACCCCTCAGCAGAATGGGATTGTAGAAAGAAGGAACGGGATAATACTTGACACAATGCACACTATCATGATTGAAGGAAAGATTGCCCATACCTATTGGAGAGATGCGGTCAATATAGAAATCTATACTATCAATAGAATCTAGTTAAGGCTAGGCATAAACAAGACACCTTATGAACTTTGGTTTGGTAATGTACCTACTGTAAAATACTTTAGAATCTTTGGAAGCAAGTGCTACATCAAGAGAGATGACAGTATTGGCAAGTTTGATGCTAGAAGTGATGAAGGTATTTTTCTTGGTTACTC
>MU225344.1:1763342-1780440 GCA_018584345.1 Thuja plicata
GGAATACTTAGCAACTCAACCCACTTGAGAAAGTCCACTTTCTCAAGCTTGACCTCCTTAAGGTCCACTTTCTCAAGCCATCTTCTTACACCCCCACATGCCTTATTAATGCCTTCATTAATATGAATACCTTAAGCTCATGTCTCTCCCATGCCTTATTAATGCCTTGGGCATTAAAGGCTCTTACATGTTCATTTATTGGGCCTCCTGATTCATAAATGAACCTTGTCCCCCTCTCTCTCTCCCATTCTTCTATAAATAGAAGCCTGTTTTGAGAGAAAATAAGCCTTCACTTGAGATTAGAAATACATTTTTATGCTGTTAAATTCACTCTAGATTCATATTTCACCTATTATCTCATGCTATTTTATAGCTCTTATTTCATCTTTTAGAGCTAGATTGCATGTTTTATTGTCTTTTAGCTTGTTTTTAAATATAAAATCCTTCATGCTAGGTTGTATTCATCACTGATTCATAGCATATTCTGAGGGCTAGTATGTTGTTAATCACACTCCTCCTAGTTAGCAGGAAATAGGTCAGTTTTAGTGGGTTTACATGCTTTTCTAACCCTTTTGGACTAATATAATGATCTATTGAGTGTTTGTGTTGATTCTGACAGGTACCCATTTACACACACACAATGATAATTTTATGATTTAAGAAAGATACTATGAATGTGCTCCCATGATTGGAGATGAACCCAGACCTATCAGTAAGGACATAGTTATTGAAGAAATGTTTGACTGTATTGATGTTTCATGCAAATTCCTAAACCAAGTAAAGAAGAATAACAGATTATAGATGAGACAGTCACTCCTAAAAACTCAAAATACACATCCAAATACCACTCTAAGGAATACATCATTGGAGATCAAAGTGCTAAATTATTGACAAGATCCAGAGAAAATGTTCAACCATTGATGAAGAGGTATGCTTACTTTCTTAGATTGAGCCCTTAAGTGTTGAAGATGCGTGCAATGATTCAGATTGGAAAAGTGTTATGCAAGAAGAATTGGATTAGATAATCAAGAATGATACATGGGAACTGGTCCCTATACCTCATAATAAGAATGTGATTGGAAAAAAGTGGATATTCAAGAATAAGATGAATGAAGAAGGTACAGTGTTAAGAAACAAAGCAAGACTAGTATGTAAAGGATATGAGCAAAGAGAAGGAATAGACTACACTAATACATTTGCCTCTGTGAGAATATTGGAATCTATCAAGTTGTTTCTTTCCTATGAAACATTCAAGAACTTTAAAGTATATCAAATGGATGTCAAGTTAGCTTTTCTGAACTGTGACTTGAAGGGAGAAGTTTACATAAAATAGTCTAAAGGACTTAATCTATCAGACAAACCAGACATGGTATGCAGACTAAAGAAAGTACTTTATGGACTTAAACAAGCCCCAAGAGCATGGTATGAGAGACTTGATGGTTACTTAACAAAGATAGGATTCAGAAAAGGAGCAGCAGATTGTAACTTATTCATAAGAGAAACAGATAAAGGATTACTACTCGTTGCTATTTTTGTTGATGACATTATCTTTGGAGGTAATTACAAGCTTAGTGCGGAATTTTCCAAAGAGATGCAAAGTGAGTTTGAAATGAGCATGATCAGACCTATCAAATATTTTTTGGGATTGAATGCAAAACAAACAGACAAAGGCATATTCATAAATCAGTCTAAGTATGTGAAGGAGATATTAAAAACTTTCAAAATGCAAGACTACAAACTAGTAAGCACACCCATGATAACAGGAAGCAAGCTTTCTAAAGATGATTATTCCACAGTAGTTGACAAGACAATATACAAGTCTATGATTGGAAAAATCATATATCTTACTCAATCTAGACCAGATATTTCCAATGTAGTTGGCATTGTTGGAAGATTTGCAATTGAACCTAAACAAAATCACCTAATAGAAATAAAAATAATATTTAGATACTTAAAGGGGACTATAGACTATGGTTTATGGTATCCTAACTTAGAGAATATACAACTTCATGTATATACAGATGCAGATTGGGCAGGTTGTGTTGATGATAGGAAGAGTACCTCAGGAGGAGAAATATTTCTTGGAGACAGGTTGGTTACTTGGACAAGCAAGAAGTAGAACTGTATCTCTCAGTCGACAGTAGAAACTAAGTATGTTGTAGAAGCATTAAATTGTTCAACAATGGTTTGGATCAAACAGATGATTAAAGACTTTGGTATTTAGATTGATTATCCTATTTTTATTCATTGTGATAACACTAGCACTATCAATATGTCAAAGAACCATGTGATGCACGCAAAGAAAAAATACATTGAGATCAAATATCACATTCTAAGAGAAAAAGTTGCAGACAAAGAAGTAAAGTTGGATTATGTGAGCACTAAAGAACAGTTAGCAGATATTTTTACAAAGCCTTTATCAAAAGATACTTTTGAGTATCTCAAGGAGAAGCTAGGATTAATTCCCTTTCCTAAGTCTGATTAGAATTTGCAACAAAGAACATCAGTCCTTGGTGACTGATGAATGGTTGACTAGTCTACTTGGAGTAGTACCTATGCTTATTTGTATTTGGCATCCTTTGCCATTGATTTCAAAGGGGGAGTATATAGTAAGGGGGAGCATATACTCTAGGGGAGTATATAGTTGTGAAAATAAAAAACACATACAGAGGAACCTTTGATGCAGATATTGAGAAGATTATAAAAAGAAAGGAATCACTTTTGGATTGATGGTTTTTTTAATCATATGTTGCCATCAATGTCAAAGGAGGAGATTGTTGGAGATTTACTTCTGTGCAAATTGTTGATTGTATATTTGTCATTGATGACAACATATAATATATAGCGGTGTCCTATATGCAATTATCAGTACACATGTTTTGGAGCCTTGCTTGTTTATTTCCATGGTGTAGACATGTTCTGGTTGCTATGTTCATTCACACATATTCAAATAGGCAGTTTTAGTGGAGTTATGTTAATCTATTTTGGCAATTACAGTTACTGAAGATCATCTGTTAAGAGCCAATGTATTTACATTATTTTTGGAGTTGCGCCTATCTTCGGGATATGTGTGTTTTTATTCATGTTTAGTTATGAGTTAATTTTGATTATCCAAATTAGGCGCTAAACATGTTCTAACAGAAGCGTGATGATTGAGTAAATTTGGTAGAGCCGACTATGTGAAGTGACACATCTATTCATTTTGAGTTGCGTGGTCCTAATTCTGATTGCATGCTTAGTTAAGATGACAAGGAAGTTGATGAAGTATTTCCTAAATCTGTTGTGACCTTATCCTTGGGGAAGATACATGTAGTAGTTCAAATGTGATCGCTAAGTGTGAAAAATGAAGTGAAAAAGATAAGACAGAGAACAGAAAGTTAGACAGTAAAAGTTGAAGATCTATGTGAATAAGAAGAAGAAGATTACAATTCATTGGAACTGATCAATACATCAGGTCTACTCAAAAAATTCATTTATCATATATAGTGTATATCTATTTTACTGAAGGTTGCAGCCTTCATCATTTTAGCAGTGAGCTTTTTGGACAGTGAGTCCTCACCCCTAACAGGGCTATTTGTAAAAGACTCCTAATAGGGTCTGACCCTTAACCAGGTCACTGTACTTATTGCATTGTAAAGATAAACCCCTAATAGAGTTGTAATAACTTCTAACAGAGATTATTATACTCAAGTATAGTTCTTTGTGGGTGCTAATTCCCACTAGAGTTTTTACCTATTTGGTTTCCCCGTAACCAAAATTGTTGTGTTCTATCTTGTGTTATCTGGATGTGTTAATGCTTAATGTTATTCTATAATTAATTGGAGAAAATAATTAAACTAGCTGATAAATTATTCACCCCCCTCTCAGTTATCCCTTGGGGCTATTCCAACAATATGTACATTAACATTGTTCACAATTTTTTTTGTATGCACCCTGGAGCATGGAAGGATAGTGTACCTACTGGTATTCATATTTCTCAAAGTTACAGAAGATAGAACAACACATGGGTAGATGGTGAAATGTTTCCTATTATCAAAATCTTACATAGAGAGATGAAGGAAAGTGAGATAATTCCTAAGGCGGTAGTAGAGAAATACAAGGACTCAATATGTTTCATGGTTGAAACTGATTGTGTGTGCTTTGAGGCAGTTCTACCTAGAACAAAGTGGTGCTATCCACTGAGTTATGAGGTTAGTTCTAAAGTTTTTATTATGCAAGTGGAACACATTCTATCTTTAGAAGTTGATTCATTCAAAGAAAGATGTGGTACTTATGAGGAAAAGTCTATAAATATTAGGGAGTAACATACTATAACATCAAGAAAAAGGAAATTAGAGAATGTAGTAGATGACTTAGCAGCCAAGGCTGGTATATCAAAGGAAGAAATGAAATAATTTATTGTTGGTGTTTGAAATGATTTATGCTTTGGAAATCTACCAATATACCTTTGAATAAATCTTCAAGAGTGGTTAATTCCAAGTATTGGAAATCTTAGGTAATTGGACCAACTATAGGGACAAGATTGCGCTCTACACTTTTGGCTCTGCAACACCAAGGCAGGTATACCTAATCCAACACAACATATAATAGTTTGCAACCTTCTCTAGTTTCAAGATAACAGAAAATGATAAGGAAATACTCAATGAAAAACACTCACTCATTAATTCTCCATTATCATGAGGAACATACAACAAATAACCATGAAACTTAAAAGGATTTTGGAGTTATTTTCTATTTGTAGAATATAGTCAAACCCATCTAAACATATATCAATTATAGAAAATATTAATCTCTAGCCAGTGCTTTATCCATTGGGAAATATCCTTTAGGAAGATTTAGAAATACAGAAATCAAATATTGTCAGAGATTCTAAGCCATAAAGAAAACTGTCCCAAACCCATACTACTTATAAGATCCCAATGCTTATCAGAATGAATCTATGTTTTATTTAGAGCATCATTTCATTTGATCCTAGATCAAAACTCCAAAATAACAACATATACATAGATAAACTCTAAGAAAATGAATTAGAAAATTCAAAAAAATCATGAGATGAACACCATAGGAGAGATTGAAATCTAGATATTTGCATTAAGTGTGAAGAATTATACTCCTGCATACAAAATGCAATTAGATATATACCACTTCAATAAACTACTACTGACCTTGAAATTTTATTTCTACTTCTAATACCTATCTATTATAATTTTCTATATCTCCTTTACTGAAAACTTTTACAATGCCTTTTTCATTACTTCCTTTTTCCAGCCCTTTCCATTACTTCCTTTTTCCAGCCCTTTCCAATGATCTTGGGAATCCTTTTATAGAGAAGGATTGCAACAAGCTACATATCATTTGGAAAACAGACAAAAGACATGACTCATACAAAATAAAAACATACAAGAGAAGTAATAACCAATTTATTACAAGAATCTCCAAAGTATTTTGTCATCTAACTGCGCATCCCTTGCAACTACTTCAAACTTGTTCTGAGCTCGCCAAATGGAATTTTTTTCCTTTTTCGCTTGATGCAAAGATCTTTTCTATATTTTTTCCATTTAAAAATGTTGAGGGAACTGCCATCTGTTGAAAAAACCATAAAATATATTTTTCTTCTTAGTCAACTGCATTAAACTTATCCTTCCAAGATGTGAACACTTCATCACTAGGCCAAGGGAAAATGATGACCTCATTTTTCTTGTTACTCAACTCATCCCATTCTATCTTTATTTTTTCATCTTCCTTTTTCCAGAACCAAAAATATGATCTGGCATTCTCAAATTTTTCCACAGTTTGAACAAACATAAGTGTGTTTTCCAAGTTGATGATACTGTTAGTTCTTATTTCCAACTTCTAACCCATCTCCCTCATCCATATGGCTTCCCTATTTAGTTTACCACCTTTTCTAAAGAGGCTAGGGAATATATCAAAATGGGATTTTGAGTACGCTTTCCTTAATGTCTTGGCCTTTTTCTGGTTGATGCTTATTTTTATGTCCAAATATAACAAGTCCTTGAGGACTTTGTAAGTTTCCTTAATTGCAATATCAATATTTTCTTCCTTTCTAGATAAATAATATAATAATTTTATCTCATTCTTCCTTCCTTTTTACTCTTGCGCAATTTGCTCCAACCTAGCCTTGTCTTCTTCAAAAGAATTTAAAATGGTCATAATATTTTTATCATTTAGGTAAATAGAAGTAGGCTCTATATTATCATAAAAATGCATGATTGTACCTCTCACTTTTTCCTCATACCTTTTTTGCACCAATGATTGTGCACTATGAAACTTTGAGCTTTCTTCTTCTCAACTTCCTCTTACTTCTTCCAATCTCTTCCTCTCTGCTACCAATTTATCCTCTTCATAATTGAGCTTTGCCTCTAAAATGGAATTGGATGGCATAGGGGAAGGAGGAAGTTCAATAATAGGAGTAGAATATGATGGTTGGGAAGACTCTTGAGCAATCATCCTTTTAGGAGATGTCTGGACTGATTGTTGTCCTCTTAGCTCAGCAATTATCTTATCTTTCTCCATGGATTCCTTCTTTACATCATTGTATGCCTTAAGGAACATTTCCATCTTGATCCTCATTTCACATTTCTCTTTAGCATCACTCTCTACCAACTTCATGTTAAATTTAGAAGATTCTAGCACTATTCTTGATGCTTCCACCCCTTTAGTTTCTGAAACCCTTCTCACCATCAAACTGCCTGAATAATCACCCTGTGCAATCTCATTCTCTTTTCTACCTTATTTTCTCTTTAATTAACACCTAACTAGAGAAGCATGACCATCACTGAATTTCACCCCCTTGATTTTTTGTTTAGCCTCATCTAGGGTACTATGCATAGTTTTTCTCTCTTTTCTAACTTCATAAAAAACAATGGAATCTGCAATGTTCCATTCTTGAAGAATGAGGACTCCTGCTTTCCTAATTAAAGCTCTTCCTTCTTCAGAAGTAACCTTCCAAAAAATTTCTAGCATTTCTTTCTTTAGCTCGACCTCAATCTCATTTATGACTCTATCGAGGTGGTCCTCCTGTTTCTTCTAACATTTCTCCTTAAATTCCTCAATGTGAGTTCTCCATAAGAATAGAATGACTACTCTGGCTTTGAAATAATTATCATCTGATAAGAACTCATCACTATCCTACTTTTTAATGGGTCCCAACTCTTTCCCAGCAAACTCTTCAATTGTGAGATCCATCTCCATATGTTTGGGGGCTTTAGGCATTCCCTCTTGCATTTCTTGATGTGTTACAAATATCTTCCATGTGTTTCCCATTTGTAGCAATTATTCTGCTACCACTTGCTCATCCATGTGCAAAGGAGATTGAGAAGGGGAGTAAATATTCTCCAATTGCTTCCCTTCTTCCTCTGTTCTTTGTCTCTTTGGGGATGGAACTAATCCTGAATCTGTACTCATTGACCTTTTCACTCTTAAAGTAGAAACCTCCTTATCATGTGTTTGCATTGTAATTTGGCTTCTATATGATGTTTCCCTTCCTCGAATGACCATGTTGTATCCCTAATTTTGGTGTAAAACATACCTTCCTAGTGGGATGATCCTACCATGTATAGATTTTCTTAGGATAGACTTATCCCTTTCTCATTATGCCTTCATTATAGTCTCTTACTTTTAATTTAATGTCTGCATAAAACCTTCAAAGAGTGTCATTAATGAAGCAATTTTATTTTCCCAAGGCTTGAAATCCTTCAAAGGATCATATCCTTTATCAAAACATTGCACAAAGTCCAGGGTCATCTTATATACCAACCATTTTTCCTTCCTAATTTCTTCTTCCTGCGGGTTGAATTAATTTCTAATTATGTCCTCATGAAAATTGAACTAGTGATCCATTGCTAAGCATATTGTCCTCTTTCTAAACATATCATTTATAAATGCCTCAGGGTCAACGCACCTTGCTACTGAGGTTGTTAGATGATAGGGTTCAAAATATTTATTCAAATATACACAACCACCCTTGGTGATGACAAACTGGTGTACAATTGTAATGGTGAGAAAAATGGTTCCTTTTCCCTTCCTATTAAAGGATCCTCCTACAGTCTACCAATTTGCCTTATTATCTCAGCAACGCCCATTTTGAGAGGGACTTGATAAGGGAGTATATATGGTGTGCCTATGAAACCATATACTCTAAAAACTATTGAGACTGGATACAAAATAACATCACCCCAATTGTGCACTATCTTAATGCTCTGAGAAAACTGCTTCGGTCTTAAAATATTTAACAAAGAATTATGGATCCTGAGGTTTTTCAGTAAATAATAAGGCTCTAAACCTTGAAGCAAAGCATCTTTCAAATATGATGTAGCTGGCTTCTTTCCTATCCCATGATAAATCTTTACTCCATAACTAAACACACATTTCTTCCCCGTCTTTAACTCTCAAAAACTCCATTTCCTTGTCAAAGTACTTTGCCCCTTTGAAAAGGAACATATGCATAAACATAGAATACCATCCAAATGGTTTGTCCACCTTTCCATTCTTAATTCCTATCAAGCCATTGTGGATAAAATAAGAAACATAAGTTGCAAATTCAAAAATGATGGCTAAATGAGGGCGGAGAATTTGTACCATCATAAACATGTAATGGATGGGCATTTCTATCTCTTCATCATCTCCAAAGATCTGAATTAAGGCACTGTACACAGCTCTACCCTTCATATTGAAATAGTCTAATTTGATTGGTTCTGGTGTAATAGGTCCTACCATAACCAAACCTCCAATCTTGTTGAAGAATTCTTGTAGAGGTCCATTTCTAAGGTAGTTTCTCTGGGCCTTGTAAACATATTTTAATAAAACAAAATTAATTTCATCTAGTTTCATGGAGGGTTCATTCAATTAAAAAAATTTTGGGATTTCATCAATTGTGATATTTATTAAAACATCTCCATTTATATCCCTCACCCCCTAGCTACTTGATCATATTTCTGTGTAACTTGAAGTATTAGATCACTATCCATGAATAATCCTGGGACTACCAATTTCCCACATCAAATTTCCATATGTTATTTCCAGGTGCATAGACATTTTTCTGAATTAAAGCTATCTTGAACAATGGCAAACCAGTCATGCCAATTTTTGCATCTCCAAGCCATTTTCCCCTATCATACAAACCCTCCCCAATTTTCAAATGAGGGTGCTTTGGCACCAATTCTTTAATCTTGGTGGAATTATTGGTGGACCTAACTAATTGTTGCAAAAGATCTTCATAGACATTCCTTTCCTGATAATCTATTTTACCTGTGAGTTCTCTTTGTGGAGCCATCTTTAAACAAGGCTTTCTTAATCAGAATAATCTTGGCTTTTGCATAGAAACCCAATTTACTTCACAAGACCAAAGCCCTACTAGAATTCAAATTTGCAAAGTTCACAAGTGGAATCACAGAGTAACTTACCTATTTTGCAAACTTTGGAAAATAGAATGAGTCTTTAGTCAATTCACCAATTATGGCATTTGAAAAATCAAATGATAAATCTTATACACAATCTCATCAACCTTTTCCATTAAATTTCCACTGAGATGGCCACATGTTCCACCATTAATCTCACATTATTTTAAACTTTGTGGCTCAACGGTTTAATAGACTTACTTTATCAAAGAAACCAATTTTAAAACATAATCGTAGATCTTAGCAACGTCTTATCAAATCATGCAGCCAACAGCAGTTGACAGAGACTACAATCAACTTGTAGACATGTCCAATAGGCACAATGCCTTGAATACTATCCTTCCATCATCTTTTCCTTGAGGCAAAGCATTGACCGTCAGATGAAGATCAACTTACAGTTTTGTTAACTTCCTTCAAAATCTGGGGCCCATGATCTCATCAAATGCCACGTGTCACTTTGGCGCAATGATGTGAAGGTTAATCTCATCACATCTTTTCTTTAAGGAAAAACACTAGCTATTAGATTTGATTTAACCTAACCATAGCTTATATGACTACCACTTTATAGACCGTGGGTCCCACTTCCCAGATAGGACATGTGTCATATAGGTGCAATGCCTTAATGACTAAACACCTTACATCTTTGGCTTGAGGAAATGCACCAGCCACATGATAAGATTTAATATGAACATTCTTTAGTTTATTATCAGCATTGAGCTGGACCCACTTGGTACACATGGCTCAAGGGCGCAATGCCTTGATGACTAATCTGACTGCATCTCTGCTTTAAGGAAAAGCACTCACCATTGGATTAAATAGAAACTATGTCACTTTTAAATTTGGCTTTAGCACTGAGAAGGGCCCTCCATATTCCACATGTTTCTTGAGCTTAATGTCTTAAAGGCTAATCTACCTCATATCTTTCATCCAAGAAAAACGCCTGCCATTGGATCAAATCATAACTAATAAAACTTTGTTTGATGATATTCTTACAAACCATAGACCCCACTACCCAGAAAAGACACATGTCTTTTAGGTGCAATGGCTTGAAGGATATCCTATTTTCATCTTCTACTCAAGGTAAAATGCTAGCCGCAAGATCACAAGAACTTATCTTCCCGTTAATTCCAATTAAAACATAGAACTAGCCAGCCACTTTGCACGTGTCCAAGAGACGCAATGCCTTGAATGTTAAACTACACACATAATTTCTTTGAGGCTTCATGCCAACTGCAAGATATTCTAGGACTTCATCACTTGTTAATTCATTTTAGACGGGCCCCAAGATCTGACAACTGCCATGCATCGATATGACATAATCCCTTGAATAGTAATATGAGATCATCTTGTGATTAAGGAATCATGCTAACCATAGGATTTATCAAGACTTAGTAGCACTTTAGCATTCTGCTAAATTTAAACACATAGGCCCCACATTGTTAGAAGGGACAGATGTCACATAGGTGCAATACCTTGAAGTTTAATAGCACTTCATCTTGTGATTAAGGCAAAACGTCAGCCTTTGGATTGAAAAATATCTGCATGAACTTTATGATAACTTTTAAACATAGCCTGGCCCCACCAAAGACACATGCCCTTTAGGCGCAATGCCTTACTAAGTATCTTGTGATCATCTCTTCCTTGAGGCAAAGTGTCGGTCGTTGGATTAAATAGAACTTGCATGACACTTGGTTTTAAATAAAAAGGTCACGGGGGCTCAAAGACTTAGGAAATGATAAAAGGATTTAAACATTAGGACTCACGACATAAAATCAAAAAGGGTCCCTGGCCATGGGAAGTTAAAAACATGCTTAAAAGACATATTTAAGTGCTTCCAAAAAGTAACCTAGAAACATAATCCATGAAAGGTTTAGGGTTTAAAACCATCCAAAACAAAAATATCAGTAGGCATTGCAAGATCTTAGAATCTCAGTGTTAAGTAGACTATACCAAACTACATAAAGAAAACTAACCTACACACACAGCAGAAAACAGAGACACCTGAACTACAAAAAAACAAAACTTATATATAACCTACTGCTCATGGATGATTAGATTTCATGAGAAGTACAATTTTAGGAATTGTCCATGAGCTAGAAATTCCAAAATGTTTCCAGTTAGCTCCTTCAATAAATAATAATTTTGTCTACACCTTTCATGAATAATATATGGCCCCAACCAGATTGGATCAAATTTACCATGTTTACCTTTATCATCCAATCTAGCATTCCACATCAGCACATAATCTACAACACTAAATTGTCTTAGAATTGACTTCTTATCATATAGGTTCTTGACTTGCAATTGGAGTTAAGCATTTCTTGTAGAGGCTTCCCTCTTGGTTTCATCCAATTCAGTCAGGTCATTGATCCTTAATTGCATGTCACTGTCAATGTCATCATCATACAACTACACAAACTTGTACATTTGCATCAAATTATTCTAAGGAAATCAAGCCTAGATTCCATACATGAAGTAAAAAGGAGCACACCCTATTGCCTTTTTTATGTTACCTTGTCTGCCCAGACAGCCAATGTCAATTTTGAGTCCCAAGCCTTCTTGTTTTTATCCAGGACTCTTTTAATGATCTTGAGAAAACTTTTACTGCTAGATTCTGACTAAGCATTCCCTTGTGGGTGATAGGGTGAAGAATAGGATTTCTGAATACCATAATCAACACAAATATTTGTGTATTCCTCAGACCTAAAATACATGGAATTGTCTAATACAATTCTTTTTGGATAACCAAACCTTGTGCTAATATGTTTTAACAAGAAATCCATCAGTACTTTACTAGTTTCCTTTTTGGTAGGGATTACTTCAACCCATTTAGTAAAGTAATCAGTAGCCACAATTATCCAGGAATGCCCCCCACTAGATTTATTTAATATTTATCCAATGAAATCAATACACCATTATTGAAAAGGGGCATGTACTTCCACTGGTGTCAAAGGTAAATTCCCAGATAAGTTTAGCTTACCAGAGAAGCGTTGGCAGGATTCACACTTTTTTACCAATTGATGAGCATCCTTGACGATAGTGGGCCACCAAAATCCTGCTCTCATAATTTTATGTGCAGTGGTCTTTCCCATGTAATGGTCACCACATACACCATTGTGCATCTCCTACAAGATTCAGTGTGCTTGTTCTTTATCTAAACATTTTAATAAAATCCCCTCAGGATGTCTCCAACATAACTCATCTTTGATTAAGGAAAAATAGATAGCTTGTAACTTTAGGGTTCTCCTCTTGTTTTCATCCATTCCTAGAAAAAAATTCATTCTTTGTAAATAATAAATAATGTGTGTATACCAATCTATTGACGGGGTTTTGTTGACCGGGTCCGCCAATAGTCATAAGTTGTCACCGGGTACCGGGGGTACCAGCCAACTCCACCTACAAAGGTTCTCCGGGGAAGTGAATTTCCCCGGGCCTCCAAGCACCTGGGTGTCAGGTCTTGATAGTGTGGGGCTTGGTTGGGAGAAGTGATTTTTTTGAGGGGGATAGCTGGTTTCTTCAACTCGTTCTCTCTAGGGATTAAGGAAGGTGAGGTTTCTCCAAGCATTCTACACTTAGCAAATAAACTAAAAAAGATCTGGTAGGGTTAGAAGTAATTCATCTATCTATAGTCATGATTAAACATTCAAAACATCAATAATGCTCTGATATACTACACTAAATACCAAAGGAATACACAACCATCAGTTCATATTTCATCAGTAGCAAGGGAAAAGAGGTCATTAAGCTACTTAAAATATCAGAGCAGAAGACATAGAGAACATAAAACATAAAATACCATTAACTCAGAAGTTTGAATGCCAACAAAATCATTGCAAGAACTCTCCCTTCTTCATTAATACTTCTTCCAGCAAACACTGGTGTGTGATACAATGGCGGCTCCAAGAGAGAATCTAACTATTAAAAGCATAAGAGACCAATGAGCCTTGAGCTCTGCAATTGAAATGAAAATAATTTTTCTCTATTACTGTGGACAAAAAAATCATCAATTTCACTGACCCTTGGAAAAGAGCCAGAATTACTATTTATACACATTTTCATCTAACCCTAACCCTAACCCTATTTTACATTACACTGCAATAAAATATAATATCTGGGGGCAAGTACTACTGCGCCACCCTACAAAAGATCTTGAGACGGAATAGGCCTGACATGTCAGAAGAATAAGACAAGAAGGTAGAGTGGAAGAATCAGCCTCGAGAAGAGAGCCAGGAAAAAGAAGGAAGAAATCTGATCCCCAAGGATTGAGGCTACATGCCTCATAAATGGGAAATGCGGCGCCTAGTCTCCAATGTACCAGGTGTACATCCAAAGCGGCACCTTGAGAAGACCATCTGTCAGAAAACCAATTGTTGATCCGATGTTCCTTGATGTAGCCAACTACCCTCTAACAGTCTTTATTAACCACTTCTGAAAGTGACCGGTCAGCCTCGGGGACCGGGACACAGATCACTTGAGACAATACAAAATTTAGGATCCGGGACTCTGGGATCTAGGAACTTACGTTCTGAAAGAATAAAGAATACAAAGTGTTTGGGTTTTCTCCGGCCTCCAGAGAAACTTTATTGTTTCTTGTTATCATTGAAGGTTTGGAGAAGGCGGGAGATTCCATCCTCATCAATTTCTCTGAGGCCGGACCACCGGTACTTAGCCCCTTCAATTTGTTCCCCCAGCTCTGGAACATTATTCTTGAACTCATCGGCCATTTTTGCTGCGTCATGGCCACTAAGGATTATGCGAGTTAACCCTATCATTTGAGTCCCATCCAGTCCCCCCGGGGATTGATATTTGGACTCCATTAATTCATCAAACTTTCCCAAAATGTACTCCTTTAGAGTGCATGTGTCAGTGCTGAATGGGTTAGCTCTGGAGACCTTTGTAACAAATGCCTTGTACATATCTGAAGAATACTGCACTGTGTTGACTTTATTATGCAGAGCCCCTACCAGTTACTTGAGTACCTCCAATGTGAGGTCAAGTCTGGAGTGTTGGGTCCTCACAAAATCAAATGACTCCTCTCCCAGAATCCCAGATTCAAAGACCATCTCTTCCCCAAGGTTGAGGATCTCCTCTAGTTCTACCTTCCATGCTTCATATTTTTCCATATCACCCTCCCATATGTTAAGGATAGTTTCTTCCTGATGCAGAACGTGTCAAGCCGCATATAAATCTGGGAGGGTGGATATTAGGAAACGCTAGGTGTTTCCTACTTGCAAAGTGACCCACTCATCGGCCGCTTGGGCCTTCTTCTTCATTGCTCATAGGGAGTGAATGTCACTCTGTGGTAATGGTGCATCAGATGTGGAGGCCTCTGGAGGAATGGCACTAATAGGCCGGGCCAACTCAGTAAGCAACCCCATGAGGTTAGCTATCTTTTCCTTTTCCTCTTTGAGCCTTTGAGCCTCCTTTTCATATCGGGCCTCCACAGCTCTAGTCGCTTATTTTAACAGGTTCACTTCGCCCTATTTTCCTCTCTTTCCCAGTGATATCTCTGTGATATCATAGTCTTTGACTTTGGTAGTTGCCTCATCAGCGTCTGGGGGAGGTGTTGCCCCTAACCACTGAGGCCGCAGGGGTGGCTTTTTTGCTAGAGTCTGTTCTTTTAGTTCTTCCCTGGTGTCCTGTTGTTGTCCCTCTTCAGTGGTGTGAGTCTCACCCACCCCTTTCTCTTTATCTTGGGTTTTATCAGGAACATTTCCCCCGGCAACGTTTGTTTCCTCAGCCTTGTCCTCTGTATCTTCAGCTTTGTCTAGACCTTCATCAGTTGTCTTGGGGGTTTCCTCCTCTCGTTTTTCTTGCTCTTCAGCCTCGGTCGTCAGGATCTCTTCTTCTTTTGATACATCCTTTGGTAATAGGGGAGGTACCGGGCCAAGATTTAGCATTTGTGCCACAGTTATTACCTGCCCAAAGGTTGCTCTGGGGAGTGGCACTTGGAACGTGGTGGCTGAGGTTACGGTTTCTCCCGTAGGTCTAGTTCCCTTAGCAGATACCGCTTTTTCACTCTGCTTTTGTTGGTCCACCCCCGTATCTTGCATCTCCAGAACTTTGGAGGCGATTTCCTGCTCTATTTCCTTTTCTTCTTCCATTGGCTCTTCCTGCTCCTGCGCAGTTCTTTGTTCCTCAGCTTCTTCCTGTGCTGGGACTTCAGCCTATGTTTGCTTGATGTCCCCCTGAAGATTAATGAACTCGTCGGTTGCAAAAACATCATCAAACTCGTCCTGCAAGGGAGGGTTGTCTGGGACATCGGTAGGCTCTATTTCCTTTTTTGGCTCTAGGGAGTCAGAAGAAAGGATCTCAACTTGTGGAGTCTGGGGCATCCCCAACTCCGGCTCCTTTTTGGGCTTTGGGTCAAGCCTCCTCCTCCTCTGGGTAATCAAGGGTGGCCCCGCATCCCTTACTGCTACTTGCTCTGCCAGATCCACCCCTATTGCCTTAACCATCAAGGCTACTAGTGAAGGGAAGGAGGGGGAAGAATGGGTCTGGCTATTGACGTCGGGGTTGCCAGCCACGTGATTATCCTATCTTTCATATGCTGAGAGGCTACCAGCGACTACTTTAGCTATTCCTTTATTGGGACTTCTTACACCACCAGAGTTTCCATTATTCCTTTTCCTTTATCCGCTCCCTATGTAGGAGTCCCAGCCCCCAGCATTTCCTTTGGTACTAGCTGGGTCGCTCTGTGGACACACCCAGGGCACACCCTCTTGAAGTAAGCATGGCTGTGTTTGACCACCTCACGAGTGAAGTCCTCAATGGTGGACCCTTCCTGGGCATCCCAATTTACTGGTGGGAGGGCCAACGTATCGATCCCCTTTTCTTTGTACTGGGGATCTATCATGGAGCCAGCATCTGAGAAGTCCTCTAGGAATCTCTGGAGCTTCAATCTTTCCATCATACCAGCGGTCATCCTAATGTAGTGCCGGATTTGGACCTCCACATTGTCCTGGCAGTCTTCTCAAAAGTCCTCCATATGGTATTGATGGGGCTCTGATGCTCGAGGAAGTGTTGCTGCAATCTTGCCATGCGGATTAAAATGCTTCCATGCCAAGTAGAATTCTGCCAAGTTATAGATTTTTAGTTCATTGTTCACTTCTTTGGCGATGGCTAGACTGCATGAATAATTCCCACAAGTGATTGGGAATGGAATATTAGTTACCTTCTTCAGGGCATAGAAGGCATGCAGCTCCATTATCTTCCTGCAATACTCTAGGAGAATTATCTTTTCCCCGCAATGTTTGGGCAACAAGTAGGGTTTCCCAGAGAAACCAGTCACCCTTATGTATGTATGTTGTTGAAATTATATGTAATAATGTTCGTAACTCCAAACCAAATTCATCACCTCTGTGGATAGGCGGTATCCTGCATCTCGGGTGGGTGTGAGCGGGTGGTAGTAAACGAACGTGTCATTTACTTGACAAAAACTGGGGAAACTAGCCTCCCATTGAATCTATGGAAAGTAGTCCCAAGGGGCCTTCTGACCCAGGCCGATCCCGAGTATGTTGTCAGTGAGTATCCCATTGGTGTGGAATTCACCTCCTATAAGATAATTAGACACATGTGTTACCCTCTATTAATGTTTGATCGAATTGAAGGGTAAAACACTTTCATATCAAGTAAATGTTGAGATAAACCTAGACTAGGTCTAATATCATAAGTACACCCTA